>CAICTM010001331.1:0-31554 GCA_903772945.1 Seminavis robusta | reverse complement strand
TTACCAAAGCCAACCAGCAGATCCCGATCCGTGACTAAATTTCTTCCAGAATGCTGGCAGTGATTGGAATCGGGATTGTGTGTTCCAAATGGGCATGCAACGAAGGCCGCGCGCGGCAAGACTGCCTGCTTCCCGATTGCGGATCCACTTTTTGGACGTCTTTTCGGGAGGCAAACCCTCTCTTTGTGTACCATAAACTATATCCAGATTGTGTAAGCGGGCGGTTCCCAGCACACAGAATCAAATCACCAGCCATTGCGCCTAGCTAGTACTAGTGCGCAGCTAGTGTTGGCTAGCTAACTTGGCAGCATGGCATCATCAAAGAAGGAGTTTGAGTGCCCTTACTGCAATAAGAAATTCAAATCTGTGGGTATCAGCAATCTCACATGACAACAGTAACAAGCGCTGCCATCAACTGATGCAGAAAGCCCTTTGGTTTGACCTTGCTTTAATCCTATAGGTGCTAGATCCAAGGGAAACCAAGATCAAGGGCCAGAGGCTGATCAGCTTGGTCTACATTGACACCGGTCGGCCCGCAAAAGACCAAGATAGGCAGCAAGAGGACAAGTTTCCAGGGCAGCCATTCCACAAAGGATTGCAGGACGAGGATAGCCCATGCCAGGGCCTCAATCCAAGGTATGGGTGGTTCACAAAGAAGAACACAGACCACGGAAACCTGCAGCAAATCCTCGAATCGGACACAAAAAGGGTGCCGATGAGGAAGGAAATGAGGAGCTAGATGAGGATTGTGATTTCCCTACCAACATTGATCGTTTCAACGCGGATTCGGATAGTGAGACTACCAGTGAGGACAGTGAGCTCAGTTTGGAAGGGTCAGTTGCCACATTGCAAGGTGACAACAAAGAGGACTTGGATTATACCGGCCCCCCAGACGGAAGCAACATAAACGCATTCAGAGCCTACTATGTCAAGGCAAAGAAATTACCCGGGCTAACCGATTCGGAGAAGCGAGGGGTAAAACTAATGGATATCCTCCGTAGTAAAAGGACACCTCTTGATACCTATGATGATGTACATGCTTGGCATTTGGAGGAAAACGGGTCGCAGATGGACAACGAAAAAGCTGGGAAAGAATCCAGACTATCTCAGCAGGAAAAAACTGTTCCGAATTCTTAAGGAAAAGTACAACATGAGCGACAAGTTAACTTTTGAAAAGGAGATAGTCCTTCCTCTTTGCAATGCCCGGATCAAATTCATTTTCTTCAGTGCTCGGAATTGTGTGGAGTAATTGCTTACCGATCCACCCCTCACAGATGAGGATTTCTGCTTTTTCAATGATGATGCGATGGCTCCACCACCTGGAAAGGCGACCTATGTGGGTGAGTTGAACACGGGCGAGCCATACCGAAACGCCTATAATGAATACGTGAATGACCCACAGAATGAGATAGGCATTGGGCTCCAGTTCTACATTGATGCGGCAGTTACGGGCCAGTTGGACAACCTTTCAATCACCGCTTTGAAGATGTCATTATCCTGTTTCACCCCTTACTATCGGAAAGAAGGATCAAGCCTGGGCGAATGTTGGCTTTGTGGTTAAATATTCGGAAGGTAAATCCAGAGGAAAGAAGATGTTTGCGGTTTCTCGTCATGACCAAGCACTTGAGGATTTGGAAGGTATGTTTGTTGGTAGGGAAGGAGAAACCTCCAATAAAGTTAAAAAAGCGCAAGACTTCCATGCCCCAATTGAAACCATCTTGAGCAACTACATCCCCTTGGAGACGAATTGGATGGTATGGGACCCTCCTTACCGAGGAAAGCTCTACCGAAACAAGACGCTGGTGTTCTGGACTGCAAAGGTGAGGGCTGACACCGATGAGGCAGGACTGCTTTGTGGAAAGTACAGGAGCCGGGGGAAAAATGTGAAGCACCTGTGTCGAGATTGTGTCTGTCCCAATGAAGAAACTGACAACCCAAATGCGAAACATGAAGCCAAAACCATCTCAATGATCATGGACCTCATCGACACAAAGGACTTGGAAGGTTTGGAAAGCCATCTCGCAGCAGTACATTGACAAAGCCTGGTAGCAAGGTCCAATTCGATCCGAAATATGATACAGGAATTCATGGTGCATGACCCTCCGAGATGCTCCATGCCATCCATCTGGGTATCTTTTTGTATATACCTGCACGCATGTCGATTCTAGCACTACCTAAAAATGCGCTTCTTAGATGCAGATGCCAATGATGCCGCTCCAGTATATCCAACCATTCCCATCTTACTATCGTCCACCACCAAGAGGATGTTGCGAGCTCTATCGAAACTGGTTGAACGGTAGACGTATTGGTAGACCTCCTCACACCGATTTGTGTCGATATCGTACTTCGATTTGTGCTGGGTTGGGCTACAGTGGATGAGGTCAGGAAAGGAGTGGGCCAGATAAAAAAGTAACTGATTAGATCAATTCAAAAGCGAGGACATACTTCGAATACCGTTTTAGCTTAAGTACCAACCGTGTAGGTGCGTCAATTAAGAAACCCCCTCCCTTTCTTGCCATCCCCCATCATTCCTTATATCTTCAATTTTCGTGGAATTAGGATGGATGACTCTTGGGTCCCACGATCTGGTCCGGATTCGGAACCTGGAATCTAACCCTCTCCTTCTTTTTCTCTCCTCCTCCCCTCCTGGCCCCCCTGCGGGGTGCCTGACCCCCCCTAAAACCTAGGCAAGGATGTGAACGCCATGAAGGCCCAGTCCTTGTCGCCGGTTCCAGCTCCCGAGGGTCAGCCTCCCCCTCAACAGCCCGTGGCATCCGCCTTTGCGAGAAGTTTCTGGCGCAAAGAAGCGTGGCAATGAGATTGGCACAAGAAAAAAGAACATTCTCCAAGAATGGCTTCGGTTAGAAAAGATCGAAATGGACAAATTAAAACACCAACTGGACGAGATAACCACACTGATAAACAAGAAGAGGATACTGACGCCAATGACGGCAAGAAACGAAAGTTGGATCAAGTGGAAGCATAATTTGCTCTTCTATGGGCTGATACCTACAATTTGCTGCAATGTCCCAATAACGGAACATTTACATCGTTTCTGCCATGAGCCGATACCTACAACTTTACTCTACCGTAGTTTCTTGGTTCTTGGGTTCCTTCGGTCTCTTTTAAAAGAGGAGCAGCCTAAAGGCTCATCGATCATCCGTTCCAATGGCAAAACTTGGAATGCCTTTCCTGCGGATTTTGTTCTTGACGGCAATGTTGAAGGCGGGTGGGCCACAAATGACGCAAACGGTTGGCACTTCGCTTTCCATGCCAAGGAGAGTGTCCAGTCGCTGATGAAGACTCTTGCGACCAATGCAGACCTCGGAAGTAACGTTTTCATTCATAGGCTGGATACCAATGGTGCGACTTTGGTCTTTTTCAGCCATTAAGACGTGGCATTTGGCCTCCGTGGTTTCAACGAGAGAGTAAAATGGTGCAATACCAGTTCCCCCAGCAATCAAGAGAAGGTTCTTGGCGTGCTGTAGTGAGGGCGCAATGACTGGAGCCATTGGACCACTGAGCAACAGAGACTGGCCCTCTTTCATCTGTTGGACCATGTATGTAGACAGAAGTCCTCGAGGAGAATGTCGAACAATGAACGTGACGAATCCAGCTTCAAGTGAGATGACTGGAGAGTAGGGTCGTGGCCTGATCATGTCTGCCTTTCGAAGGCTTACGTGCCCAAGTAGCGGAATGAGCAAACCAGAATTGACGTCAGGGAGACTAAAGCGCATCTTCACAGCATCGGTAGCTATTGCTTCCTTTTGGACTAACGTGATGGGCAACTCTTCATTCAAGTTGCAGATGACCATCAAAGGCCGCTTGTCTTCCATGCCACCGACTGATGGAATTTGGATACTGGTCTGGGCCAAGCTAACTGTTTGCTGGCTGTGCTGCAAGCCAGTAGCCCAGAGCCAGAGCTCGGCAGCAAAGATGCCTGCGACAAGCATGACAACAGCGAACTGCACTGCGAAGAAGTAGGAGTCGTAGAGCGTGGTGATGCCTCTGCAGGCAAAAGACATTTGTTCAGTGCTGAGATAGTTGGTGTTACCTGAGGTATACACGATCTCGGCGTATTTCACACCTGCGAGATCCTCGCAAGCGGCATCATAAAAAGGTCCAACGTAGTATGCCTGATCTTTGAAGATGATCTCAACGAGAACATTGAATATTCTTCCCAAGATCACGCTGTTGCCAACGAACATGTGGCGGACCATCCATCGCCGGTGTGAATCGATATCTCGTTTGATACCGTAATAACATCCCAAGCCCAATGAGACGTTCCAATACGCGGCGAAGATTGCGCTGATGAAGATACCACCGATTGCCGATTGATGGGGAGCCAGCAGGAGGATGTCCCGGGGCCACGTCATCCACCTCACCCCCAAAGACGCCCAAGCGTGGCGAATTCACCCGATTCGCCCTATCAGCCTCGACACCACCTTTTCCAGCTTCAGACACTGCTGAAGCATTCGATGAAGTCACATTGTCTTGAGCCCTGCTGCCATTGCCAAGCGCTGCAATGATCAGGAGCATCTTCGTGGTTTCATTGAATAGTTTCATCTTTTGATTGATTTTGAGTGGGGAACTTCCGGTTTTGTGAGGGGGGTAGACGCTCTGGAGCTCCAGTATGTTGTACTCACCTTTGCATCTCCCGAGGGCCTAAACTGCATGCCCACACGAGTGGAAAGATACCATTATCGAACCCTGGCGAACTAGCTACTACCGTAGAGGTAGCAAAGATACTAAAGTGATAAAGGTTGTGTTTTCATGAGGTGACAAAATACATTGTAGTCTAACGGGAATTGAGGAGTGCTACTGGCTAGAGTGCTGTAGATCTCAAAAGATTTCGTCGCGTCGAAGCAAATCGTGCTTCTGCTCAACTTTCGCACTCCAAGATTGGAAACGGCACCTGGTCCACAAAAGCAAAACACGAAAGCGGTTATCAAACCCCATCAAAATACATGCACCCGCTACTAGTACCTTGCCATACCGGTACCACCCTTGTATTTCTAACTCCTGCAGTCAGCATTGACCACGACATACTCATCCGCCAAGTCGCTGCCCAAGACAATGGCATAACCATTGCCTGTTCCAGCTCCAAAGCGACCCCAATTCCTTTTAGGGTGGATCTAGCTAGGTTACGAAGAAGTCATCTCTGCTTTCAATTCGAGCTCTGTCAGCTCGCCCAAATCAACTAATTAACCTTGATACTGTACTGTATTCCTAGCTAGTAGCTGCAGTGCTATCAACCCAACAATGACACTCGGTATTAGATGTAACAGTACTACATGTAGCAAAAATGTCTGGGTATGGGTCGTCCGGAGCCGAATCAAAAAGATCGTCGCCTGTGTAGTCGTCCGAATGAGTGAGTCTCAGCCTTTGACGTTGATCGAGTTGTTGGCATTGTGAGCCTGAGTGTCAAGCAGTCCATGGAAACTAAAAAAGCAAGCTGAAAGGAAAAGCCCGGTTGTTTGAATTTGAATCGAGCCCCAATTCTCAATACCCAAGTGGAAAACCAATCTGGCAAGCTGGCTCCAATGTTGACAAGGCTCTTGAGGAGAGCTGGGCTGCACTTGACTAGCTAGCTAGAGAGCTTGGAGAGACAGGGGAATGCTACCGGTACTGCTACCGGTAGTACAAAAGAATATCCCAAGCGCATGTGAGCTCTGGTAGTCTGCCTACCGGTAGAAGCCTGCAACCCTGTTTTTGCACTGCTGTGTGCTACCGGTATGCTGGCCAAAAATAACAGGAGGAAACATTTATTTGAATTCGCAGTATGGCTTCTTCGTATTAGACTACTATTCCATCACCGACCTTGATGATAACACCGAATATGACAGTGCAAGTATCCTTACTGTAGCTGGTGAAAAAATCAATTACGCGCGACACATTTGCTTTGGCAAAGGCCCCACGCGCACCAAGCTCATTCTTTACCATAAAACCGAGTTGGCTCGTCTTTGCGCTGAAGGGGGAAATTTCGCACGTGCAGACCTGTGGCTGGAGTGTCCCAGGCTCCAGGAGTTTTTTGACCGATTTCTTTCACCTTGGTCGCTCACCTTGGATTGAGCTTTTGAACTCTATTTGTGCTCGCTGGCAGCTCACCGTTTCGCAAGATTCGTTTCTCGGAATGGGGGCATTTGCTCGTGTCTTCAAAGTGTCGTCCCGCGGACAGGAAGGCGGCCGCAGTAGCTTCATGGCTCTCAAGCTGGTTTTGCCGGGAGATAGATGCGAAAGACTTTTCGAGTTACTAAAAGAAGAAAAATGCCTCGATGCAGCAGCTCAGCTTCGTCCGCAGGCTGTTGTTCATACACGAGACGGTTGGCACTTCCCTTTCCGTGCCAAGGAGAGTCTCCAGTCGCTGATGAGACTCTTGCGACCAATGCAGACCTCGGAACCAACATTTTCATTCGTCGGCTGGATACCAATGGTGCGACTTTGGCCTTTTTCAGCCATTAGTACGTGGCATGCGCCATCCATGGTTTCAATGAGAGAGTAGAACGGCGCAATACCAGTCAGTCCCCCCGGCAATCAAGAGAAGGTTCTTGGCGTGCTGTAGTGAGGGTGCAATGACTGGAGCCATTGAACCACTGAGCAACAGAGACTGGCCCTCTTTCATCTGTTGGACCGTGTACGTAGAAAGAAGTCCTCTAGGAGCATGTCGAACAATGAACGTGACGAATCCAGCTTCAAGCGAGAGGACTGGAGAGTAGGGCCGTGGCCTGATCATGTCTGCCTTTCGAAGGTTTACGTGCCCAAGTAGCGGAATGAGAAAACCAGAATTGGTGTCAGGGAGACTAAAGCGCATCTTCACAGCGTCGGTAGTGCTACCGACTAATGGAATTCGGATGCTGGTCTGGGCCAAGCTAACTGTTTCCTGGCTGTGCTGCGAGCCAGTAGCCCAGAGCCAGAGCTCGGCAGCAAAGATGCCTGTGACAAGCATGACAACAGCGAACTGCACTGCGAAGTTGGAGTCGTAGAGCGTGGTGATGCCTCTGCATGCTAAAGACTTTGTTCAGTGCAGAGATAGGTGGTCTCGCCTGAGGTACCGTATACATGATCTCGGCGTATTTCATACCTGCGAGATCCTCGCAAGTGGCATCATAGAAAGGTCCATGTCAGCCTCAACACCATCTTGTCCCGCTTCAGACAATTCTGAAGGATGCCATTTTGTCACATTGTCTTGTGCCAACAAGATGCCAATAATCTTTGTCCTCTGGCCTCTGACCCATTCTCCTTTTCCTGGCCTCCTCCCTGGGACCCCTTCTCTTCTGTTGGTCTGTTGCTCGATCTTGGCTGTCCGGCTTCCATAGTAATCTCCCGTTTAATTTCTCAAAAAGTTTGGCATGCAATCAATCTTCCAAAAGGTAACCTACAAGGGACTTACTACTCCTACTCTCAATTACTACTACAGATCATCACTATAAGGTGTCTCAAACTCCACTCCCAAGGGCCGCCCTAGAATATCCCAGAATCCTGGTAGTTGATGTTCACTTAGAGCCATCTTGCGCAGTTTGGTTGGAAAGCTACGGATTTCGTCATCTGTCATGCTGGCATATTGTGCATCATGCGCACCGTAATATCTTCGAAATTCCTCTGGATCGCTGGATTTGGGTTCAAACAAATCTGCCAAACTCAGCATCTTTTTGCGTTGTTCTTGTTCACGCGCAAACACCGCTTCGTTGTTTTCGTCGTTGATTCTTTGAAACTCTTCATTCAATAGTAACTGTTTCCAAATGGTTCCAATGTGTTTGCTACATTCCTCTTTGGGTATTTGATCAAACCAGGGCGTTCCATAGAAATTCCAAGCATCGTCGGGGCATTTCATGTGAATCCGACGTGCCGGCCGAGTGCCTCGCCCTCCTCCAATATGGGCAAAGACGGCCGCACAGGTCGGCGGAACATGAGGATTGTTGTCAAAATCGCATTCGGGGATGGTGGGATCCATATTGATGCGCGATGCACAGAACTGCAATCCTACGCGGAAACAGTAATTGCCCTCGACGGCCAAATCACTAAAGACATCACCCGGTTCTCCGTACATGCGTCCCACTTGGTGGATTAGGGCGTCTCGTTCGTACAATCCAGCCCCATTCGTAAAGGCTCCAAAAATGTGTCCATTGTCGGGAAATTTCATGCAGGAAATGCGATATTCCAAATTGTCCACGGTATACTCATCATCACTGTTATCGTCACTACCCAAAGTAGCATGTGGCACGACGCCTCTACCCGTTTTGACAATGTTGCTTTCGGTTCGTAAAAATACCCCCTTGATGGGTCGTTTTGTTTCCGGGTCGACGGGTTTTGATTCGAGCAATGCGAGCGCATTGGCAATGGCATGTTTGCGACGTATATTGTGATCGGCGACTGCGCCATCCATGTATAACCAATCTTCTTCCAAGAGCAGAATATACGGTGCGGTGCACATGTCAAACATCAAAGCATTCATTCCCCATGCCTTTTTATGTGGAGAAAAATGAATAGATGAAATTAGTATACACCAATGTGACAGAGAGAATGTGGTACATTTACGACTCGAGTCTGTCTGTCTTGAAAACCTACGTACCAACCCCATATTCCTTGGCATGGGCAGAGCATGATCCACTTGAAACGTACTGGAAATGTGCTCTTGTTTTTCATGTGGACTTCCATTGTCCAACCATGCAATTTCGTACCGTCGTTTGAGAACTTCCGGTTCATCGTGTTCCATGTGATGAATGACTGCTTGCATGGTCGATTGCAACAAATCCGTGCGACCACAACACGACAAGAATGCCAAACAGACCAGTGGTCCTTCATCGTCATCCTCCTTGCGTGGAAACACGGACCGTCGATTGGCCTTGGCAGCTTGACAGGTTTCATCGTCTTGGTCCTCATCGCAGGAAGGATCAATCAAGTAGTCGTTGGTGGGCATTGTGGGTGCCTTGTAGTTGCCCACCAATTTGGCTCGATCGGTCTTTTCCAACAAATCGTCTGTCAATATGCGCAACAGGGACCAGTGCATTGCGCCCCAGACACGTTGCTGCAGTAGCAGCAGAAGGAGGAGCCGGAAAAAACTGTAGGAGGATGCCCTCATTTTGGCGGAAAACAACTTGTGACTTTTTAAAGTACTTGTAATGAATCAAAAGGGGGTCGTCTCCTCGCTTGGCTTTCTCGCTCTACCGTACGAAGAGGGCGATAAATGGCTTCAGCCTCTCCGCTTGATTGTCTTATTAGGTCTACAGCAGGTTTGTTGTAACGGAGATCTGTCACCCTTCAAGACAAGGAAGGTCGAAGGTCATCCATTTGAAGAAACAAAAAGAGGATGTGCTTGGCAGTTCAACTCTCTAACCCTAATGAGTAACTCAGTCATGGATACTCCTTTTCCCGAAGAGTTTGCTCACATTTTCTTGCCGGATGGACTTACCAGCTCCTATCCTTCTCCTGCACCATCTCACTCACATCATCACAGTTAGACAGTTAGTTGTCCACACCACTGCAGCAATACCAGGAGTTTGCACTATCATAAACATCACTCACCCAAAATGACACTCAACACGAGCAGCAAGGAAAGGACCAATGGTTTGAGCAAGATCAAATTCTTTTTTGGATTGGCCCTGGGATTTGTGATTATGCAGTCCGTGGTGTTTTGGGGAGTCAGATCTTCCTCTCGACAGTTATTATTCAGGACGGATCCATCTTCGGACAGAATCAAGATAAAGGCAGCGTCACTGAGATTTGAAGAAGAATTGCGTCAAATTGAACATGCTGCGTCCAACAACATTACTGCTGCCAATCAAAGCAGCCCCTGGTTGATTGCAGCCGCATCCACAACTACCAGTACCAAGACAGAAGAAGGCCAACAAGAGGCATCACTGGATTCAGTCTTTCAGCTTCCCTTTTACATTTATGACAACGAACTGGACTGGTCTGTAAATGCGACCATATTTCGTGGTGCCAATCACAGTGAATGGTTGAATCAAAGCGGCTTTTTGAATTACAAGCATTCAGATGATTACTGGTTGCTCTACCATGCCAAACAACATCCCATGCGGACATTCAATCCACGGGAGGCTGATTTGTTCTTTGTACCCACACTGCTATCGGTATGGAATTTCTACGGTTTCCAAGGCGATGACAGCCAAAACAAATTTTGTGCTCACAATGGAATTTGCAATCTGCAGTTGCTCAAAAGAGCAGAACAATTGCTCCTGGAATCCAAATGGTACCAGCGCAGTCAAGGACGGGATCATATAGTGGTTGATTCCCATTGGCGCAAGCATTGGAAACAGATATCCGGCTCGCGTCTTCTCAATTGCAACTCCATTAGCTTTGAAAATCGTGTTCCCAAAAGTGGAAACGCCAAACAGTACCAAGTCCCCACTGGTGGACGGGTCCACATACCCTCCTTTTATGTTGGACGACCCTGTCCTAGTAGTAGTCATGCCAACAAGACACACGATTTTGCCTTGATTGCCAGTTTGAAACCAAACAACCCGAACTTTCGTGACAGGTCACATGTTTGTAATTGGCTCCGGCAAAGGCATCACAACTACACTGTGTCAGTGTGTGGACAAGGCAATCAATGTCCCGCCTTGGGACAGGCACGATTTGGATTTCATGTCCGCGGAGACACCTGGGGCTCCAATCGTCTCATGGATACTCTCTTGACCGGTGCTATTCCACTTGTGACTAGTGCAGAACAGATCAAGATACTCCCTGACTTTGTGCCATGGGAGGATGTTTCATACACTGTAAAAGTTTCCAGTGAAGCTGCATTTGATGCTTCTCTCCAATCCATCTTGCAAAAGTCAGAGCAAGAACTGCAGGAGAAGCGGACCAATATCTCAAAACACATGGATACGTTCAACCACAAGAAAAGACAGCAATTCGATCTGTACATGCACAGATTTGCACAGAAGCTCAACTTGTATTGAATAAGGCAGAAAACAACAAAGCAACAAGATAGCTCCACCACAATCAAGTCCTTAACTGTAGCGACTTTTTTGTTTCCAGTCGGCACAAACAGAGACCTTACTCTGTTGCGACCTGGGAACGTAGACAATTCACCTAATCTGTTGAATGACAAAGGGATGGTTACGCGTGTTTATTAGTATGTAGATTACGTGGCTTTCTGCAGCCATTGGTAAATGCAAAGGGCTGATCTCAGGTAAAGATCCCTACTAGAATAAATGCAGCCAGTTAGCTGGGAGGGACAGAAACCCCCACAAAGTGGTGCAAGGACCCTCTCGTAGGATGATCACGGCAAATGGATATCTCATACTGGCTGCTCTGAGCGACATGCTCCAAGACGGGTACCCATTGTGTAATGTGAACAGGTTGGAAACTCCACGGTGCTCTGGGCGTTGCTGTGTGTTTGGTGTGCACTCCATTGATCAAGAGCTTGAAATGGTCCTTGCCTTCAATGCCCAGGCCGAGCCATTTGAGATTGGGATCGTTAATGGTAATCTTGAAATCGCTACTACCAAAACCACATCGGGGCACCCAAAAGGCCTGGTTCTTCAAATCATCAGTATCATCACCAACGGATGGGTCCCTGTGCTTTGGTTCATTTTTCTGTACCGTCATGGGCCACTTGGTCCTGCCCTGTGGTGCCATTTTCAGATTGGTGCGGTTGTGGATTCGTGGTTCCCAGGCGGTCAAGGAACCAATGACTGCATCTTCTCGAAACAAGTCTCTCCACAAGGTTTCCCATCGAGTAGTGATGACGTCCCCTAAAACGTTTGGATGCGGCGGTACAATGGATTGGGTCTCTCCGTGATGCCTCCAGTCGTGATGAAGCGGAGAATGGGTATCGCTGGTACAGTTGCGATCTGCTGCCAGATTGGAGTAAAAGGCATGCTGGATCATTTCGGCCATCAAGTTGGATGCTTGGCAACTGGGATGGTCGTTGTCATCCAACAACAAACGATGGTCCTTGATCACGGCTCCGACATTCATGACCGCAATGTTCCATCCCAAGGAACGATAGGAATCAATCAATTTCTGGGTATACTGCAATGGTTTGCGATCGACCAAAGATGTGTGTTGTTGCTGTCGTCGTTGCTGCTGGATTCCAGGTGGTAGTGTGACTGGTGGTGTTTGTTTCACTCGTTTGACCGTCTCCACATCCCACAAGTAGTTGATGAGAATGGGAGGAGGTCGTTTCCCAGCTTGATCGTAAAGCGCGTGGATGCGTGTCAACCAAAAGTCGAGTCGTCGTGCTTGTTCGAGTTCTTTCTGACGTGAATCTTCCGTTGTGTCCGATGCTTCCACTAGAACATCCTCCCAAACGAGTACATTGGTGGTCAGGGGATGGACCAGTTCATCGAGGAGCAGCGTATTGGCGACGGAGTCATCCGGTCGTCCTCGATGAAACACACGAACATTCAATTGAGGGGCAGTGTTGACTTGATGGAACTTTTGTTGCAACAGGGATTTGTAAACGGGGCGTCGTTTCGTCGGTCTGGGTTTTCTTTGTGTGGTGGTGTGCTTTTGCTGCTGACAGGACGTATAATGTCGTGCCGTACCCGAAGCACCACCCAGTACCACAACATCGAAGGCTCTTTGTTCCTGATACAAATGGTCCAAGACGCAATCATCCCATCGAATCGGGAATCCATGTTTTAACACGTGGTCTCTGGAAGAAACCAGAGCCGTTAGGGTACCTTGGTCTTTCATGCGCTGCAAGGCTGCCTTGGCTTGGACTTGACGACTGCTGGCGGCCTTTTGGATCATGACGGGCATACTGTCATTCATCACCAGAGTTCCTCCCCACCAAGATGCCAAGTGCTCTTTTCGACCACTCTTCTTGCTGCTTTCGACGCCAGCCAAAGTTCGGGCATCCAAGACGACATTATAGTAGGATCGAGCGACCAATACAAGTACCAAGGGCAACAACAAACCCACAATGGGTCGTCGTCGAATCGACAACCAAATCCTCATCATTGTGTTTCAATGTCTAGCTAGCTAGCTAACTACCCTTGATTGATGTCACCAGTTTTGTTTCTTTCACGAAATTTGCATATCTTGTGAATGGTTGTTGTCATCCTGGGTCTCCTGCATCCCGCATGGCACCATGGTTGCTCGGTTCATCTCAACATCGATCCCACCGGAGCGAAAGAAGATACGGGTAGCCTATTAACCAGCTAGACTGCTAAAATACTGTTTTGTGGAAGATTCCCAACCTTTGCTTCCATCTGTAGTCTACTTTTCCGGCACCAGTACATGGACTCTGCATCCAAATCAATTGATTGGCACCAGGGATGATAAAGAATCCAACGGAGTAAACAGGAAGGCATAACAGTCTCGCTAGCTAGTGCTTACTTTTGCTGGGAGGGAGCAATACAGCAGAGGTGTCTACAATATGTATGTATGCTCCTGGCGAATATCTTGATCGTGCGAGCGACAGCAGTAAGACATCATGTTAGTATAGTTGCCGCCGGAGTTCTCTGGGTTCTCCAATTTCCTCGATTTCTTGTCTCAGCCAATTAATCTTCAGATCTGCCTGTGAATCCCCAGAATTGGTGCAATCTTCCGCACCAAGTAGCTTCTCGGCCTTTTCCCAGCTTCTGGAAGACCAGAATTGGTCCGCATATTCATCCATCAAAGTAGTCTAAGTGGTGTAGCTGAAAAAATGGTTTGACAACTTTGTTGCCACCTTTGAAGGCATCAATTATCCTGTCCAGAATGCGCTGAGCTGCTATGGGATCTCTCAGCTTGGTCCAGGCATTCATTGCGGAGAACTGTGGTTGGCTGGAGAAATAAATGCCCCCGGCATGCTTTCCAGAGTCGGAATGTCTCGAATGGGCCCATGCACCACTTGCCATGGCGAATAAAGCGATGCTGTCATTTGTCAACAAAAGACACAGGTTGTAAGAGGAAGAAGAGGAGTGATAGAGCTGCCGTGGTACGAACCGCGGTGCCGCTGTCTTTTGTTAAAAATCATGGCCGAATCTTTCAGTTCGGCGAAATCGAAGATCTTCCGGTGACGTCAACAAGATACCCTCGGAATTGTTTTTTAGAAGGTCATTTTGATGACCGCTTCTTCCAAGAACATCCACTTCTGCATGCTCAGACAAACGCAAGTGCCGATATGCCGTCAGTACCGGTATGGTCGGCTCCTTCCCTCAAAGTTCCTTGCCTGGCTCCACACCACTTGTTTGACGACGACATAACCATCTGCTGACCAATCAACCAGCGATCTCTGATGGATGGCTAGCCACACTGTTGAAATCACAAATTAGCTCGACCAACAAATCTCCCAGCCATCAATTTCTCACAACTTGACCAACCAGCATCACAGGAGTGTTGCCCTAACAATATTCATTGAATAGTTTCTGCTTGTACCCCAACGTAAAATACAAAAATGCCCGTTGCCAAGAACCTCGAACCGTTTGTGTGTGGTGGCTCTGCTGCCACCTTTGCTTCGGTAGTGATTCACCCAATGGATCTGGCCAAGGTGCGAATGCAGCTTTACGGACAGCTAAATCCTGGCAAACCGGTTCCCTCCTTCGTGACCATTATTGGCAACTCGGTCAAGGAGGGGGGCATTGGTGCCGTTTACAAGGGAGTCGATGCCGCCATTGGACGCCAACTGGTCTACGGAACGGCCCGTATTGGATTGCATCGAAACTTTTCCGATATGCTGGTTGCAAGGAACGACGGCAAACCCATTAATTTCCTACAAAAGGCACTCTCAGGCATGGCCAGTGGATCCATTGCTGTCTGCATTGGAACTCCCTTTGATATTGCACTTGTGCGATTGCAAGCCGATGGAATGGCCGATCCCAAAGATCGCCGCAACTACAAAAACGTCTTTGATGCCCTGGTACGAACTACCACCGAAGAAGGAGTCGGGGCTCTCTACAAGGGACTTTTGCCCAATATTTTGCGAGGCATGTCCATGAATGTCGGTATGATGGCCTGCTACGATCAAGCCAAAGAAACTGTTGCGGCATTGCTCCAAGACCCAATGACCGATGGACCTTCGCTTCCCACGCGATTGGGGGCATCCGCCACAGCAGGCTTTACAGCAGCGCTCTTTTCTCTGCCCTTTGATCTCGTCAAGAGCCGATTGATGGCACAAAAGCCCAATCCCATTACTGGAGAGATGCCCTACAAGGGAATTCTAGACTGTGCCATGCAGATTGCCAAAAAAGAAGGGCCAAAAGGTTTCTTCAGTGGTTTCTCGGCCTATTATGCACGTTGTGCACCACATGCCATGATCATCTTGCTCTCCATTGAATCCATTACCAACGCCTATCGAAAGACATTTTATTAGGATTTCAAACTATGTGTGAAAAAGAATGGAGTAAGACAACAATACTCACACAACGAAGGCAAAGGAATGCTCACAGCAGCTGGCACCTGCAATATACTGTAATGCAAATTCATGAATAACACACTTTTTTTGCACACTTGACTAAACAAAGATTGCCTCTTCTTTACGTTTTGGTAACAGTCTCGTGGATTAGCGGCAGCTGTTCCGCAGAGTACCAAGCAAATCACAAAAGGTGGATTGCGATAGCACCTCTCTTCTCTTCAACGAGCAGAATCAATCTTGAACCAAGTAGAACAAATCCACTCAGGTTGCCGTGAAAGTCATGGCAGACTGGGGTAGAGAGTTGCCACGAAAGCCATGACGAGCTGTGCACCACGGCTCTTGGAACATCAAGATTGTCCACTCTTCTAGCTAGACAGACCTTCCAGTACCAGATTTCTTCATAGGATGACAGCCCGTGGCGGCTACAAAAAATGTATAGAAACGTTTTAACACGTCTGATTACTTGGGTTTACGATCTCTAATGGGGGAACCAGCCTAGACATATCCAAACTTCCTGCTTAGCCATCCCAAGCTTCCTCATTGTCATACGTTTTCTTCCTCATTGTCCTTCAAAACATTTAGAGAGCTTTAGGGCTCAGCAACAGGCTCATCCTGAGGGGCAGCTTCAGTGGGCTCCTCCTGGGGTGCCGTCTCCGTGGGTTCTTCTGGCTCCTCCTGTGGCACAGCCTCAGTGGGCTCTACTGGCCCCTCTTGTGGTGCAGCCTCAGCGGGCTGTTCCTCTGGTGGGGGTGGAACCTCTGCCTCCTCTGGAAGCTTTGGTGTGTGCTCCTCCTTTGGGTGTGGGCGGGAATTGAGTGGCTGCTTCTCAGTCTTTTGCAACTCTTGTTTCATTGCATTCATTGCCTTTTTGACTTCATCAGCAACAAGCTCAGCAACCTTTTCCTCCACTGCCTCATCAACCTTCCTATCAATGGCAATGTTCAGCTGCTCTTTGATCTCTTCAATCTGTCTCTTCCTCTCAGCCTCCACTGTAGCTTGTCTCTTGATCTCCCTTCGGACTGCCTTGGCCATATCATCCCCACTGTCCCAGCGGTCCTCATCGTAGCTGCGGCTTCTCTTCTTCTTGTCACTGTGTCGGCCACTGCGCCAGTCATCAAAGTCATCAGAGCTATCTTTGGGGTGAGAATGTTTGGGTTTGACAGGGCGGCCATTGTCAGGACCATTAGGGCGACCATTGTCAGGCCCATCAGGGCGACCATCGGGACGTCCGGCGTCTTCATTCTCTCCCTTGTCTTTGTTCTTCTCTTCTTCCTCCTTGTCTTCGTCTAAGTCATCAGGCAACATGCCAGTAAGCTTGTCACCCAGGTCATTGAGGCTACCAAAAAGGTGTCGTTCACCCTGAGCTGGAGGTACCAAGATCTCAGCGTATGCTTCAATTGCAGCATCCAGTGCATCATCAGCGGAGGTGCGGAGGGAACCAGGGGCCGCCAAGGTGGATGGGAACACGGCAAGGATGAGGGCAAAGATGGCAGTTGAAAAACGCATGTTGTTCTTGAAGTTTGTTGGATTATACTGTTCGAAAGATGGTTAGGTGGTTTTCTTTTTGTGGTTTTTCCTTTTTGTTTTGAGCTTCTTGATTTTATGCACATCTCGAGAGCTCAAGGAAAAAGATTCTCTCAGCTCGATGCGCTGTTTGACATGCAAGCTTCTGGAAACTGCAATCTTGCTGCCACAGTGATGCAGACGCAGGCACACGTAGCTCGAGAAGCAGAGATGAACTTAGAGCACGGAGACAATAATATTGCCATTCAGAGGCTTGGCCTGAGCGTTGTGTGGGTGTGTGGACGTGTGCCTGCCAGTCATGGATACTCCTCAGCCGGTTCCATTACCATAAAGCGGTCATTGGTTTGATCAGAACCAGGGCAGTCGGGCGACAGTGGAGTACATACTTACTTGTCCTCAGTCGTTGCGGTTGGTACCATCACAAAGAACCGAAATGCTTCCGATATCTCAACCACCGGTTTTAAATAAAAATCAATCACATTAGATAGAGATCGGATTGATCCGAATACGAACATGAAGATCCGAATATGGTTCTTGGCTCAGAAGCAATGAAGATTGGCGTACTAGTCTAGTACTGTACTCGTCGATCAGCACCCCTGGCAGGTACAGATACCCATTTGCATGAATAAAAACACGATATTTCTTCTTGACATCGCACCGCTCAGCTTGGATGCAATGGCAAGGAACGACCCCACAGACGCTGTGATACTGTACAGTGTAGATGCAACCACTTCTTCCGCTGGCTAGCTAGTCTGCATGCTGCGAAGAGACGAATCTTCCAGAGACTCTCCTCATTAAAAAAGAAAGCCATAAATCAAATCAAATCAATTCAATGCAGACAATGAAGATTGCCTCTCAAATGAGATTCTTCCACTTTGCTCTTGTGGGCATGGCCTTGCTGCTTTCCCGTGTGACTGCCAATGACAGCGTCAATGAACCCTCCAACGCCATCAAGTATGGAGATCCCGTCTTCTTTCAGAACCTAGGTGAATATCGCAGGTATGCAACCGGAGGCCGTGGTGGCGACCATGATGGGCTTTGGACCAAGGATCCCATCACCAGCAATTCTGAGAGTCAAAAGCTTGATTACTACCAATTTGTAAGTCAAGCCAGCAATACTTCTCCGGCCTTCTGTGATACTACAATGGATGGTCGGTTGCAAGAGTACCAGCCAGCTCTCAAAGCTCTTGTTCTTTCTTCCTCCTTGTTTTGCAGAAAATCCTCACTGCCCAGAATGGTACACCCAACAGGTGTGTCAAGTATGGAGATGTGGTTCACATTAAAATGGTGAAAGATGTCAAGAAGCCATGGTGGAAGGCAACTGGAGGTAGCAACCGTGACGAAGCCCATACAAAGGATCTTGAGTCAAACGACCACAGTGATGATCCTGAGGGATTCAAATGGGTTCTACGAAGCAATGCTGGTGATGGCCTCATTACCAAGCCATTTTTCAGTGATCCTGCCAAGGGCCTCTGTGTGGAAGATTTGAGTGTTGCTTACATTCAGAGCCTTTCTCGGGAACATCGTTGGATGAAAGGATCACTGAATGGTGACAATAACCAGATGGCACCTAGGGACATTTACTCCTCTTCAACTGAACAGACTGAACATGGATACCTGTGGACCATCAGGAAGGAACTTGGTATGGGTGCTGTTGAAGATGGTGTCAAGTGCATGGCCACCAGCAGTGAGGGTGTGTGGAAGTATCTTCGATCGGCAACTAGTGAATCAACAACTGCCACTTGGACAGAAGGAGTTACAAGGAGCAAGGATCGATCTGAAGAGCAGACCACAAACTGGGAGGTCAGTGTCACTGCAACAGTTGAAGCAAACTTTGCCTTTGGTAGTGCAAGTTTGTCATCGACTGCATCTTATGGTGGCAGTGCTGCCAGAACTGTGTCTGAAGGCCTTCAAATGAATGAAGAGGTATCACATTCAGATACTTGGTATCATCAAGGTATCATTTGGCAGTATGTCATCACAGTGAGGGATCTTTGTGTTGAGAATGGATGGGATGTCACATCCAATGAAGTGTTCCTTACACCGAGTATGGATGAGCCACCTTGCTGTCTTCCTGGATATTTTGTGTCTCTTGACAACCCTCATGGCCCCTGTAAGGATGACTCCCCATGCAACTGTGCCCCAGAAGTTTGTGAAGGCAACCTCTTGCCCCCAAAGGAGGATTCAGTTGAAGAAGGTGGATATGAAGAGGATAGCTATGAAGAATCAGGAGGTGGATCCTCTGGCAAGAAAGATGATGACTACTACTATGATGATGATTACTACTATGATGATGACTATGATAGCCACAAGTCATCCTCTGGCAAGCATGGACTCCAATATGATGGTGATGGTCCACTGTTTGTCTTAAATGTGAACCAAGTCAACAACAATGGTCATGGTTATGGCTCTGGAGGAGGTGGTGGTGGTGGTGTTGGAGGCGATTTTGGAGCTGATGATGATGACGACGACGATGATGATGTTGGCGTGGACATGGGTGGCAAAGACGAGGATGACTACATGGGCCTTGTGTTGGATGCCTTGAAGTCAATGAACAATGGTGACTCTGACTCTGAAGAAGATTCCATGTTTAGTCGCAACTTGCGTGGAGTGCCTGAAACTAAGGCCTAGCTTGGTTGTATTTCCTTTGCAAAAACTCATTTACACTTCTTCACGCAAGCATCGAATTGGCACCATACAAATGATAAACGTAGCTAGGCACAACCAGAAGCAATCAAAACCATAGTATAGGTAGTTCCTTCATTTCCTTATACTGGACCAATCCATTTGATTGTTGGCGGGGCAAGGGCCTATTAGGTAGCTGCAGGAGGCAGATCATATCACGGGAGCGTTCTGTTGTGCGGAGAATCTCGAAGGCCGAAAAGTGGAGAAAAGTCTCACAGCTCCTGCTGGCTTTTAGCAAACCGGAACTGGAAGAGCTGTCACAACGGCAAAGAACAGCAACCAACGCGTCCATCATTGGCGCACTCGACAAGACAAGTCAACAGGATGGTACTGGTAGCACCTTATGAGATTCCTTAGCGAACCTATATTGTTTTTTCTGCTGATGCATCGCGTGGATGGGCTCACAAGGCCTGGCTGGAGTCGATCGCTGCAGGGGCTGTGTCCAAATCCTCGATCCTTTCTTGGAGAGTGTGCTGACACCGACCGTTTGGTCGGTTCCACCATGTTTGCGACCAAAGCAGGCGGTATGTCTAGCCCTGAGGGACGACGAGTGCTCTGGAGAGGGCCACTCTTTGGGCGCCTTTCCAAGGCAGGCCAGGACTTTTTGATCCGAGAGGGTGGTTGGGAGAATCTGGAAGCTGCATCGAAGGAGAGCTCGGGAGAACGAATCCAGTTCATTTGGCCCAACAAAACCGGCCCTCAATTCGAGATGGACGACGACCAGGCAGCTCATATTCGTCCCTATCCCAAGGTTGCAACGGATATTGTAGATGACAAGTTGCAGCTGGCAGAACTGCTGAAAATGCACGCCAGTGAGATTGCTCCTCCAACCATTACATCTCCCGACAGTAGTCAGAAAGGAAAGCTATACTTTGTCAAACATAGGTTTGGAGCTCAAGGGAAAAGTGTATATGTGTACAATAGGATTCAATTGGAAGAATGGTGGCAAAGATCCAAAAATCCACAGGACTTCGTCATCCAACAAGAAGTGCCTCCTGCATTGGATGAGCAAGGACGCAAGTTCGTCTTGCGAGCTCACATTTTGATGCTACAATCCAGCGATAAACCTGTACGCGCGTTTCTCCACAAGGATATCATCTGCCTGCCCCATGCATCGCCGTATGCCAAAGAAGATTGTAGCCATGCGAACACCCCAAAGTCTGCCTACATAAGTCAGGCTGGCAAAAAGCATCCTCCGCCTTTCTTGCTCCAAGACATCAGTTCGCCCAATCATCCAGCTGCAGGTTTGTGGCCAAACATCCGCAGGTGCACCGAAAAGCTCGTATCAGCAGGTTGCTGCCTAAAAGATAGCCCGTTCCAACAGCCAGTGGCACAGGCAACAACCTGCTTTGCTTTGCTGGGTGCGGATCTACTCGTGTCGAGCGAGGGTCAGGTAATCGTCTGCGAAGTCAACTCTCATCCAGCTTTGGGATGGGGAACAATGTCCCAGGTGCCAGCTGCTGTCTTTCGAGGGTTGATTGAGGATTCTCTTTCCATCATCGTGTTCGACAAGATGAAGGAAGGCAACAAATTTGAATCGTTGAAGATCCACGATCATGCACCGTAAAGCAGGAGATTGTTGTTTGGGTCCACGATGATCGTATCAGCCGTTGCCAAAGTTCAAAGGGAGATTCACTACGCAGCAAAATCAGGTAGATTGGGGGAATCAGAATCGCGTTCCGCTGGCGTTGGCGTTGGCTGCATCTTGCGTAAAAGCAAGAGCACCATGTCCATCTTGTCGTCAAGCTCTTTTTTCGTTTTCTGCAGTTCCCCTCGTGATGCGGCCACTTCTTCCGCTTGTTCATCGTTTCTGTCGCCTTCTTCTGCGATTGCCGTGATGGGATGCTGTTCAATGACCTGTTGATCCGTGCGCGCGTGAGACGAAACCCGCGACATGTGAGGGGATGGAATCGGAACAGCAAGACGCTTCAGCTCTTCCAAACTTACGCTAGTAGATCTGCGCAACGATAAGAACCTTCCCCTACTCTCAGAGTGGCTGCTGTTGCTTCTGTCACTGTTGCTTCTATCGGAGTACCTCAAGTTGCCTATATCCAACGAGTTTTCTCGTGCGCTCGAACTCATGGCTCTTGCGCTTCTGTACGTATTCAACGGCGGAGAACTTCCAACAGTTGGCCGTGTTTTCGATACATCACTTTCTCAACACTTGTAACAACATCCATACTCAGCCCGAACACTTTGCGGTAGTATTTGCTTCCCAAGGCAACCAGGATGGCAATAAACGTTGAGAACCAGTGAAGAAAGAAGGTCCCCAGCATTTGTTTGAGTGTTAAGCGACTGGGACCGGAACTGCCCCCTCCTCCCGACGCGGCTGCCGCACTGGAACCCCCTTTCAATTTGCGTGCAGATTGTTCCCTTTTTCCCCGAAGACCCGACTTTGCGGCAAGTTGACGACGCCCTGTGTCGGAACTCTCCACGTCGCAATTTTGATCCCGCGTCTTGGAACGGTGTTTTTCCCAAACTTCCTCCAATTTTCCCTCGCTGACTGGAAAGTCAAGACAGAAAAAGAGGGTTGAGTTGTCACTATCAGCAAGAACATGCATTCTTTTTGCACTGTCTTACTTACTGAGTCGTGTCATGTGAATGTTTAAAACTTCTCGGATGAGGGAACTACACTTGTAGCCCGCATCTGCTTTGACGGCAAACCCAGACTTGATAATCTCGACGGTCCGACCAACCCAGTTGAGATCACAGTCCGGATTGTACTTGGTGTTGTGCTCGAATCCCAGCCAATTGTCCCTGTATCCCGCCACCAACCCGCACTCCCCCCTCTTCAAAGCTTGGTATCCCTGCAGTTCTGTATTCATGGGTACTCGAATCGCATTTTCGTATCGCCTCTTGATGATGAAATCGGCGTTGGTGCCCTTGAAGGTACAAATGGGAATGCCTGAATACGGTATCGTCAGCGTTTTACGTACAAGGTAAGGTCGGCAAGAATGGAACAGAATCAATGCGACCATACGAACCAACAAAACATACCGAGAGCAATGGCCTGATCAATCGAGTCCACGACGAGTGCTGGCCTTTGATCCTCGACAAAGAGAGAGGCCAGATTGGCCGTGTAGGTTGCTGTGATGACCAATGCCCAAACCCCCATGGAAACCCCAAAAATACGTCCTGCCACATGGCTCGGAGCATACTCAAAGTTTTGTGTAAAGTTGAGGGAACTCAGATACACATTATCTGAGAACCACTGCAAAAAGGGCCGGTCATCTCGCTCGTCCGTGAGATGTTCAATGAGCTGATACGCCAATGCGGACAGAACGATGGTGAGCAATATCATACACCAAACGGATGTCTCGTAGGGTTTGAGCCAGTTGAGTAGATCAATGCTGTCATCGGCCACGGGTGGATCCTCTTCGTCCACGAGAATGACCGAACCGTCGAACCACGGCTCCACATAGGCCGCTCCAGCTTCCATTCTCTCGACGGACTGATCCCACCAATTCACGGCAATATCGTAGGTCTCAATCCCCCATAGTAACAACTCCGTCCACGTCTTGTTCAAGTCTTCTGGTTGTTCCATCACCCCAAAAGAAGACCTCCACGTAAAGTTGGCACTCTCCCCCAAGGCATCCATCAATTCGGCCATGAGGCCGGGCTCTTCCCGGTTAATCCCATTTTCATCCGAATAGCTGAAAAAGTCTCCCATGGCCATCAGAGGACGCAATTCCAACCCCGACAAGGCGTCCTTCAATTCCCTCTTTCCGTCGCGCCATTCCAGATAACGGTGGCAGACACTCTGACGATGCGAAATGTTGTACGAAAACAAGTGGTTGTCGAGCACCGCTTTCTCGCCCCCCAGCTCGTCATCGGATCCCAAACACGGGGGGATGAGCAGTAGCAAAGGTCCAAGGAGGGAGGATACTAATAGACGCAGCAGTCTCATGGTCGGGGTATATTGTTATTAGACCTGTTGTTGTTGTCGTTGTCGTTGTTGTTGTTGTTTGGAGGTTTGGAGTGAACTCGATGAACTGATCGGGGTGGCGGCGAAGTGACGAAGAGGTTACTATGGATTAGAGGTAAGTTTGAGTGGTTCTTGGAGCTGCGACCAATGGGGGGAAGGAGCTGGGGAAGGAGGCCAGTGTTGCCACGAGGAAGCAGGAAGTGGTTGTCTGACACTCAAGCGCTGTAAAACGTGGTCGACGACGGCACTATAAGCAGGTGGTCAAAGGCCGCAATTTACTAAAAGGTGGTTGCGGTGAGCTTTGCGATGGCAGCCCCAAAAAAATCCTCATTGGCCAGTGGCAGGAGTGTTTTATGTCATAATATTATGAGGAAGGTGGACAGTCAGAACGTCAGAACCAGTTGGTTTGGTCCATCCGCCACTTGGAACTCTACAACTCAGAGCTCAGAGTACTCGAGTACAGTACTCTAGCCAGTTACACTCTAGCTGGAGTACATGTACAGTAAGCATTCATTCATTGATGAGAACTGAGCGCTCCATGTTAAATCCTTGTGAAGAATAGTTCTCCTCAATGCTCTTCTTACTTCTTACACTCAAGAGCAATAATTTACTACCTTGATTACAAGATAACTGTGGTTTGGTAGAGTGACAGTCTGGTTTAGATGTACAGTACCGGTATCTTACCGGTACGTGCAAGTGAGGAATGTACGACTGTACGGGGTTCTACTATCCTTCCTTTTTTAAAATTAAAAATAGCTTTTAAAATACTACTCGGAGTAGAGCAGCTCCGTGCTCCGTATGCCGTATGTCCATAAGTAGCTCTTTTGCTAAGTAAGTCTTTCTCCTTCTGCAGCGCTCCTGTCAAGTCCTACAAATCCAAGATGTTCTTACAAATTAAAAATTAAGTTAAATCCAAGGTGTTTTTGGTACGACTGTACTGATAACTGAGAACAGCTCTGAGAACTAACTGATCACAACAGAATACTACTAGCTAGCTAGCTAGACTAGTATCATAGCTCTGGCTGGCTACCGCTAGTAGCTAGCTAGTAGTAGAATGTGTAGATGTGGATTCTTGAAAACACAATCCAGGTCGAGTACGAGTATAGTAAGTACTAGTACCTAGCTAGAAAACATAGAGTCCATGAGTATATTCATAGGATGATTTCTTCCTGATTTGAACTCGTTTGTTTTGCAAATACTGGTTGGCTGGGCTACATGTACCATCATTTTTTCCTTTCTCGTACCAACGACAACAACCCCCGCTGGGATCATACGGTAGCAATTGGCCAAACCGGCTGGTCCTGCTGATTCCGGCCGTCTGACGGTCAACCGTCAACCGGAATCTAGCCTCCACCCATCTACAGATCTACAGATATACAGAGACAACAAAGTAGCTTTTCCTCATAATCTTATAACATCATTCGTAATACATCTATCGCTACCTTTAGTCTCTTCAACAGGTCCTGCTAGCTAGTACTAGCTAGAGGACTGCAACTAATAGACTGGTTCGATTCCGTGTGGCTCGAGGAGGACAAAGTGCCGCTATGGCCCAGTCCCCAGTCAGCTAAAAGCGCCGAAGCGTGAAAATAAGCCTGACCAAATGCCAGCCTGTCCTCTAACTAAAGCCTCGGCATCATGCTGAGAAGTGAGCTAACTTTAGAAAGTGCGTTTTGCCCGGAAAGCATATTCATGCAGCTATTCATGCCTCATCAGCACTAGTCCGCCCCTCCACCAGTTAGGCCTACGGTACGTGTACAGTGCACAGGATTCTCTAAACTAACACCAATGAAACACGAGTGTAGCCATTGACTGCATCTGCATCTCTGATGAGTAAGATGCACTGATCCTGTCGATGAAACCCATCTGGACTGGTAGATAGTTTTGATGCTCTCTGCACAGTCTGCCCGCCCATAGCTAATCTCATCCGCTTCCCAGTCATCAAGCCTACTAGCTAGTAGCAGCAGCTAGCAGTACCGCTCCGCCAATGCCGTGCTTGGCCACAAGTGTTTCTGCATCACGCCTGTGCCAAACCAGGTTGCATTATCAGAGTTGGGGTAAACTTATTTTAAATCGATCTTCTGAATACTCCGTTTACCTAAAATTTCTTCCTGGGTGGCCATCAAGACTGGAACAATGCGCACAGTCAACAGTGGAAGGAACAACCAGGACAGCTGGCTGCATGCGGCTCAAGATACGATGGACCAAGGCAAGAGAGTGTTTCGAGATGAAAGCTCACAAAAACAAAGCCAACAGAATCAACAGAATCAACGCATAGCATCAACATGACGGCCCGAGTTCACGAGTTCAACCACTCACTTGTCCGTCCTTTTGCTGAGCCCGCCTCGAAAAGGAGAATCGTGAAGGCGTGTTTTGTGAAGGCAACGACCAAAACTCGATGTGGCTTGTCCCTGGCCAGGAGAAGAAGCGGCCACTTTGTTGTACGCAAGATATTGCCAGACAGTCTAGCAGCAAGCACCCCTTTGAAGCCAGGGATGCTTGTGCATACGATCAACAATAAGCAACTCACTACACTGTCTAGCAAAGAAGCCGCCAAGACCCTGGTGAGAGCCGAGGGACAGGTGACTATTCTGGCTACTATAGCAACTGGTGGAGGTGCCAATAATGTTGCTACCACAACGAAGAAGGAAAGCGAAGACAAGAGAGTTCCTCGTATCACATGGAAGAGGAGACCCAGACAGAAAGGTGTCTTTTGCAAACGCTACGGAGCTCGTTTGTCGGAGGATCCCAGTGGTGGGTATGTTGTCATATCTCACATCCTTCATGGCTCCCCCTTTGAACACACAAGCCTCGAAGCTGGCATGACGATTCTCGAGATTGACAACCAGAGTTGCAGGGGAATGCCACCAGCTCAGATTGCCTACAAGATTGACAGTATCGTGGTGACATCCTCTGTGCTGATTGGAAAGAAAGATGGAACCCCTGTTGTCAAAGTGGTCTGCACCCGAACTGGTCACATTTTGAGTTACCTTTAAGATTGGCATCCAATCTTTTATAGTATATATTTGCATACAACCGTACAAACATACAAACAGAGCTATCAACAACCCAGCTAGAACAAAAAAAACATCGTCTATTCTTTCTTTGTAAGAACTGCTCACTGAAGCGCCTCATCTGGGAGCAATGATTGTTGGCTGCCGTCATTGTCATCAAGACAAGACCTTGGAGTTGGTCGCCGGGGGTACTTTGGGCGATACTGGCACTGGTATACGGGCGTTTCCCCATTCTTCCTTGGCAACTTTGACGATGGCCCGGTTTTGCTTCAAGAGCTTGGTATAGGGGATATCATGCCTGCCAACGTTTTGCATCAGTCCTTTGCCACGCAGATTGTTCCAGATCATGGAAGGCAAGAATTTGAGCTTCTTTTTGGATGCAAAGGCATGACTGACCAGGTTCAAATCCGTAATGGCATGTCCTTCCGGTACAGCTTGTTCGGAATAGGCTTCCAAGGCACTGGCCAGATCAGAGGATTGTTGTTGCAGCGTTTCACCAAGTATCTTGGTGTTTTGTAGCCCACAAGCGCATCCTTGTCCCAACAAAGAGTACATGCCATGTGCTGCATCGCCAATGAGCGCGACAGAGGCTTTGCTATCATGATACCGATTGATCTTCATGACTTGGCTTCTTCCTGGACGTGACTGCACAAAATGTTCCAATGCCTCATCATTGAACACCACTTGGCGCTCTTCGTCTTTTTCCACCAGCAGGCCACTACGATCCTTTTCGCCCTTCATTCCCATGATTTTTCGGAATCCTTTCAGAGGGTCCAGTCTCCTCTTGGTTTCACTTTTCCCTTCGTCCACAGTTGTCTCGAGAAGCGTTTGTGTCATGGCTTGTTTCAACTCTTCGGCCGTGTTGATTCCTACGGGATTGCGCTTGTCGTCACCATTGTCCATCTCGGGAGCCGCATAGAACATCAATCCAATATGACCTTCGGGATAGCGTGGCAATATCTGACAAAAAAAGGAGGGATGCATAAATCGTTGAAAAGTGCCTGGAACCAAAAAGGACTGAGGTGGCAACTCCAATGCTTTCCAAGCTCGAAACTTGTTGTAATACTGCTCCACGGTCCAGTCATTGCTGTCGTCGTTGGCGACGAGTTGTTGTCGAATTTTCGAGTTGATTCCATCCGCGGCCACCAAAAGATCATAGTGAATGTTCCTTCCTTGACTGGTCGTAACGGTTTTCTCCTCAAAGTCGACACTCTCGCATCCTTCATCGTACGATATCTGGAATCGTCCCTCTTTCACCTCACTGGCAAAAGTGTCCTCGATATACCCCACCATTTGCTGACAAATATCTTGTCGTTGCGCAATGCGGAATTCAAATCCAGGATATTGCTTTTGATGCTGTCCGCCAATATCGGTCAGTTGTCCCACCGACAAGACACGGTCACTCAATTCCGGATCCAATGCTTCCAACGTCTTGACCATGCGAGGACTCAATCCCATCCCAAAGGCATTGACGGGTTGGCCTTGACGAGCTTGCTTCTCCAAGACATGAATGTTGTAATTCTTGCCCAGTTCTTGGTTTTGTTTCAACAAGGTCGCTGCCAAAAAGAGACCACAGGGTCCACCGCCAACAATGACAATGTTCGGGGCACTTTTGCTCCATGCTTGGCACTGGGAAACCAGCAGGAACAGGCGCAACAAAGCTGTCGTTGTCTGATACCACCAGCGGTTCATCGTCTTCTTTTTATGCTTTAGAAATAATAGAGGAACCGAGGAGGATACAAGCGGTTCAAAGCCTTGCCATTGTGCCGAAGCGTGAAAGAGCCCGTTGAAAGATTGTCTTTCTCAATGACGTGTTCTGAATACTGTACGGTACAGTACCGTACACGTACCAGGCTACGGTACGTACGGTACTATTCGGTGCAGCATGGTAAAAATTGTTAGAAAGAGCTCGGTTAGACGGCTGCGGTATCTGGTACCACGACTGTACTGCACAATGAAATATATATGATACCGTACCCGTGGTGGCTCATCGTACTGTATACTATCATAGAGTTATATCTACTACGATATCACAGTCGTATACTGTACACAATCATAGAGCTATATGTACTACTAGTAGTAGCAATGGATTTGTACAGTATACGAATGGATTTCAAATAAATGATACTCGTGGCTGGATAAATCTCCCGGTTTTCCAGTGGCATGTGACAACTAATAATAAATACACGCGCTTCGGTTCCTAGCATTCCTTTATTTAAGTCTTTTTCAGCCTCTAGAATTCATTCCGTTCCTTAATTAATAAGAATTCTGTATTATTATGACCCTGGAGCGTTCCTCAATCGTGCATGTCCTTTTTAAAAATTCGACCCTAATTTTAGGGTCGGTTTGGGGAAACTCGACCTTAAATCCGACTGATTTAGGGTCGGTTTCGAAACCCGACCCTAAATCGAAACCCGTCCCTAAATTAGGGACGTTTTTCAGAAACCGTCCCTATTTTTCAGAAACCGTCCCTATTTTTAGGGTCGGTTTTCAAACCCGACCCTAATATTGGTGCGTTTTCAATGTATTTACCACTCAGTCCCGCTTCCATTTAGGGACGTTTTTCAAACCCGACCCTAAATCGATTCCCGTTTCTAAATAAGGGACGTTTTTTCAGAAACCGTCCCTATTTTTAGGGACGGTTTTCAAACCCGACCCTAAAGGGAACCCGTCCCTAAATCCGTCCCAAATAATAGGGTCGGTTTTCGTTAAGACATGCACCATTGAGGAACGCTCCTGCTTCGTACAGCCGTAACTTGCAACTTGCAATCTGCAATCAGCATGCAGCATGCGGCACAACACAACACAACACAACACAACACAACACAACACGCACAAAAACCAAGCTCACAAGCGGCGAAAACAATATGGATGAGTCACACAACCACACTATCGTTGTTGATGCCAAGGATAATGGCAGATTGAGTCAAATTGTCGAACGCCAGGGAAGCGAGGAGGAGTCACCAAGGCGACATGGGGAGATCTTGGTCCTCTCGGGTATCTCACGTGCTGCGGATGGGAGCAACGGGGATGTTGTCCGCAGAATAATTAAGTATCATGCACATCTTTGTTATCAGATTGCAGCGTTCTTGGCCTACAACGATATCAGGGATAGGAGTGGAGACATTCTGTCAGGCTTGCCGGATCTGCTTGATACTTGCTCCCATGACGACTTTCAATTGCACATGTCATTCCGAGATTCAGAGTATTCACCATTGCCTGCCAGTAAAGAGTTCCTCGAGGCAATGGACCAGGGTTCAGAAGTAGCAGGTACCTTGCCAACTTTTACCATGGGGCTGAGTACAGCGTACCGTGGTTATATCAATTGTGTGTGGGCTAGCCTTCTATGAGATACCAATGGTTTCAGGAAGTGCCACAAGCAAAAGCCTGGATGCTAGACCCTTCTTTGGGAGAACTATTCCCACCAATAAAGGAGACGCCTTTGCTGCCATGACATATTACTCCGCGTTGGGAATCACGCATGTGGCATGCATCTATGACGCTGGAAATTGGGGGAGAAACTACAATGCCGATTTGAGACTAGCAGCACAGCTCCGCAACATAACCATGCTGAACATACCGATCGAAGGACGTGACAAAGCAGATGTAGGAAATAAGGCGGTATCGCCTTCAAGAACTTGGCTTTGGGCATCATGGGTCATCCCACCTACTGTCTGTTTGATCTCCCACACTATATCCCACATTTGTCTGATACATGCTATGGAATTCATGGGAGGGAAGCCAAGGTGCCAGCTGTAGAGAAATTACAGCTTGGTATTCCTTCCCGGGAACGGTAAGAGGAATGAATTTGCCTCGCCTGTGGACCATATACTCCATGTCGGTTATTAATTCGCTATGATAGTACCGTTCATTGCTCGCGGCTCGTAGGCAATTGTGTTATGGCTCTCTGTTGCAAGCCAAGGAAGGACTGTTTCTGTGGATTGATAGTAAGTATTTCTCGTGCTCCAACTCTTCTCTCGCGCCGTCTCATTCTCCTGCCCCCACTCTCTTTATCAGGCTTTGTCAAGCTCACAGAACCATTCTCTTTGCATTCATATACTTCTGAAGGCTCACTGACGAAGCCTGTGGAAGATCTGGCTCCTATGATTTTCTACCATCGGTCAGACAACTTCCTGTAGATACCCACCAGTACTAGAAACCATGTAAAGTGTACCCGTAAATGGACGCTCAATCCGTGTTACTTGCATTGCATATACGTGTTTATTAGGTGCCCTTGTACGCCACGTGTTAACGTAGTACAAGTAACCTTAACTGTGTTTGTACTTATTAATGTGTCCGATATATACGTGTTTAACACGTATTAGACTCCGTGTTATATGTTTACCATGCTGTTATTACTCTCGCCTTAACTCCGGTGTTTCTTATATAACAATATTACCTGGTGTGGCGGTATTGTGCATGTTACTTCGTGTTATTCCGTCTGACTCACATTATTTTCGGGTTTTCTTCATTGGTTTTTTCGTTTAGGCATTCATGGTCTCCGGTGGTTCTGACGATGAAGAAGATGGTGGGCAAAGGACGTTGGACGCTATAGCAGATCTGCTCGAGAAGAGGAGACAGGCTGATGACGAATCCTGAGGAGGCAGGATGTGCCCTTTGGCCACACTTGACACTCCATGGTCCTTTTAGTATCTGGCGCGGACGAAACAGGAGCATCTTCGGCCAGCAACTCTCTGTGTTAACAATTCTCACTCTCCGCGAATCCCCAGCCTCTGTCGGCGATGAGGCGACGAAGCTGCTCTCGAAATACGATACGCTCGCGCTCGATACCCACTGGCCTCATACCATCTCCCATCCGTGGGCTCGTCCAGCCATATTTCGTTCAGCTCCTCAACTCGCTTTGAGCTCGGCTGTTTTGCTCGTAGTGCGCCAAAAGTGCCACTTCTTAACTCTTCTCAATTGTTCCGAATAAGGTCTGGTCTTAGACATTCTCATCATTCTAGACCTTCAACTCGAGCAGTATTGATTGCATGTGATCTGGTGGAGTGCGATATGTCTGTGCATGAGAAGGACCTGCTACCACGCATGAGCCACATCCTATCGAGATGCAATATCCCCTGATATTAGTATAATCCTTGTGT
>CAICTM010001330.1:20566-31561 GCA_903772945.1 Seminavis robusta | reverse complement strand
TGGCGATCCATGGCTCTGGCACGTTTAAGAGTGATGCCGGATCGGACCGCTTCGTGAACAAGGCTGATATCAGCCCTGAACGCATCGGATTGCGCAGGTGGCATAGCTGCCAGGGTACGGGCTGTGGAAAGCGTGAGTTGAACATAGTTAGTAGTTGGTTGTCGTCTAGTTCCCAAGCCCGAGAACAGATATCTGCCATCAGGTTTGCCGGACCCGGAATGTAGTCGTGAAGGGGGAGGTAGCGATGGTGACGTTGATGGAGAGATTGGAGTCGGAGCAGGTAGGCAGCAGGGCCTGTCGTGGTGGTGGACCCTTTCCTCTGCCAGTAGACCGTTGGTGTGTTGTCATAGCTGTTGTGGACGGTGTGTTCGCGGACGTCGCATGCTTGGGCGAGGACATCGGCATGTGCGACTGAACCAGCGAGCTCCAGGTCGCTGTTGGTGATCGTCCCGTGTGGATTGTTATATGAGACCAGCTGTCCCTCCACTTTGTTGTTGAATTTGGATCGCCACAGGATCGGCTGGACGGTGCCCTCTGCGGTTGGGATGAAGTGTACCCCGCCCATTCCCTTTCCAGAGGCGTCACATGCTCCTCTGGTGGATGGATTGTTGTTGGGTATCACCTCCGCCAGACGGGTAGGCCTGTTGTTGATGCTGGTGGCTAGCCATCGGAAGTCAGTGAGAAAATCGTGTACCTGTTGGGTGAGACGCAGGCGATTTCCCGTGGAGTCCTTGTGTCGGAATGCCTCCTGCAACGTGCAGAATAGTCCACGTGCTCCTGGGATGGCGATGACCATCGAGCGTAGTTCCCCAAGCACCTTGTGCCACTGACGCGTGGCCACGCGGCGTTGGTCTGGTCGGATGCTGTCCAGAATTTCTATTAGGCGTTGTTTCCGGTGTGCTGGCAATTCGATGGTCTTCTGGATGGTGTCAATGATCCATCCCAGAACGGACTTTCTAGTTGTCCAGCATGCATCTCCTTTTCTCATCTTCTTCACGGAAGCAGGCTCTTGACGGTGTTCCGTGTCACCACGTTCCAGTCCGCGGAGGATGCTGTCAAGTGCATGTAGTAGGATGCGCTTCGTCCTTCGTCGTTTCCAGCGGCTGCCTTGGGATAGTCCAATGAAGTCGTCCACGTAGATGTCCCAGTACTGTATGGGCTTCTTGGATTTGTTCCGTGGGTAGGTGTCTGTTGTGGGTCTTTCCAGCCCTTGTTGGTTGGTTGTTGCCGTGTCGGCGTCAGGAGGCGGCTCATCTGCTGGGGGCGTTTCCGATACTTCTTCCAGACGATGAGGGGCCGGTTGATGGTTCCGGTTTCGTATATTGTCGTTTGCAATGTCTGCCACTGTTTCCGTGGCTGCGCTGAAGTTGGGTGGTGACTCCTTCCATCCCATCGGGAGGACCAGTGGAAACGCCACCATTGGTTCCTCTCCAGCTCTGGTGGGAAAGAGCATTCCCAGCCGTGGAACGTCCTCTGCCTTCACCCACACTCTGTAGAAGCCGTCTGCTATGTCAATCTTGGACAAGTATAGGAGTCCATGTTTTGGATCGGCGCTCTGCACCTGTTGCATGATTCGGTGCAATGCCTTGCCAAACTGCATGGCTTCGAGTGGTGCTGTGGCTTCCGTTTCGTCATTGACTCCGAAATACGTGTAGTCGCATATGGTCCGTGGTCGCCTTTCTCTCTGTGGTACGACCCCAAGAGGGCTCAGTCGGAGGTCTGGGATTGTCCCCTTAATGACGCTGTACGGAAGAAGGGTCCAGTGTCCCTTGTTCATCATTCCGACGAATTCTTCGCGGAGGAACTCCACATGATCCTTTGCCGATTTATGTGGTCCTCTGTCCAGCGCCTCCAGTATACGTGCCTCCGGCCATGGGGGCGTTGTCATGTTGACTGGGGCGCCTTCTGTTCTGAATTCTTCCAGTAGCTCGTGTGCTGGGTGCTGGACGTCGTTCACGTCCACGTGAAAGTCACTCACAGGGTCGCGAGACGACTGGACGAAATCGGTCCAACTGGAGGAGACTTTGTACCGCTCCACTGCTTGTTGTACTAGCCGATCGAGTTCGTCCGGTGGTGGTGTGTCTGCTGGGTGTATATTGTCAACGGTGGGGGCCCGAAGTGGTGCTACTGTTGGCGTGGTGTTGTTTGTGATGGCCGCGGTCTCGGACCGTGGATTCGTTCGGTTGTTTGGATTGTCTGGCAGCATCGCGGTTGATGTTGCTTCGGTAGTATCGGTGCATGAATGGTTGTCGCTTCGTGTAGGTGGTGTGTCCATTCCGTTGGTTCGCTCGTGTGCAGGTTGTGCCTCGGGTGGCGTTGGAGTAGCTGGCAGCTCGTGTGCTGCTGTCGGTGCTACGTGGGAAACCTGTGACACGTGGATGACGGAGGGCTGGACAGTGCTGGCAGTGGACTTGGGCTCTACTCTAACTGACTGGGCGGACGCGACGAGTGTGGACTCACCTAGTTGACTACTAGTAGTTGCGATAACGTGGCTACTATGATTCAAACTAAGGGGGATTACCTCTGGCGACACCATCATGCGTGTCACGGGCTCGACAGTCGGTTCGCGATGCTGCGGACCGGGCTGTCTGCCGGTGTCTCAGGCGTAAGCTCTGAGGCACCATTCGTGTAAGTTGTTGGTTTCATCGGGACTGTTGGCTACGTGATCAGCGGCTCTGGGACACGTGGTGTAGCAACGTCCGGTGATGTGCCAGGATGCACAGCAGTCGGCCTGTGCTCCATTCCTCTGAACCTGAGGTGGATTGTCACCAGCCAATGCAATCGCGTCCCGTACCCGCCGGGTGCGTATATTATTGGCCATGGGAGTGTTCCCCGTGTATCGCTGGTCGCGATTAGGGTTACGCACCACCTGTCGTCTGTTGGGATCCTGATCGTTGTTGTTGTTGTTGTTATTGTTGTTGTTATTGTTGTTGGCACTCCTGTTGTTGCGCGGGGGTGGACCGGGAGTTCCTGTAGTTCCTCGCAACCTAGCCAGCGCCGGTATGTTGTCGACAGAAGGTGTCCAGTTCAAGTTGTTGTAGGTTTCGAACGCGGACAGTCCCTCCAGCAACTTGGGCCCGGGGATGCTGGTTGTGGTCCTGACGGCCATCTGCTTCACGAAGTACGCTCGGTATGCGAGCTGCACATGGAGCACCAACACGGACGGTGCCAGCTTGAGCCCGTATTGGGCGTTCAGTGCGGCATGCAATTGTGGCGCAAGCCGATCGTACTCGAGAAGGAATTCCTTGTAGTCTCTAACGTTGTTGTGCGTCTCCCCAAATATCATTCCGAGGATTGGGCCGTAGGACTTCAGTTGGGAAGCCGCTTCCGTCCAGTCCTGCGGCACGTAGCCCTTCGGGTTCTTCATCTGTCGAGCTTCAGTCGCACTGATGCTGTTGCTGACCGGATCTCCACTCATGTCGTACTGGTCTGCACGCATAGTGTCATCAGCTAATTGTTTTTGTCCTTCCGTGGACATGGCTCCTGGTGGCGTAACTGAAAAAGGTAGGATGCCCGTTCCGATGGAGTGGAATGCGTCACCTTGGAACTTCCAGGACTTGAAAGCGATTGTTTGCTGGGGGGAGATCATGGGGGCGTTGTACCCTAGATTCCCAGCCATGGTGTCCACTTCGTGTTGGAGGAGCTGTCGTTCCGAGACTCCTTGGGCTCTGCCAGCTAGCTCGTGATAGATTGTTGGCAGGGTGTCATCGTTCCTCGCGCCCGTGAGTAGGAGTAATCGATCGGTGATGCGGTCCTTGAATCGTTCTCGGACCTCCTTAGGCTTTGCGGCTTCTTTGCGGCGTTCATCTATGTCAGTCCTGGCTAGTCTGGACTCGGCTACTAGGTCGTGAATGCCTTGAGCCATTTGCCTCATGGCTGGGTCGCCTGGTGGGCCGCTGAATGGTTTCAGACCAGCTAGTTGTCGGTACAAGACGTGTTCTCGTCTGTGACTGTGAACTTGGGGTGTTGGCACGGGTGTGTTAGCGCCAACTGAGTCATGTGCAACAAGGGAATCTGTGGACGCGTCCGTAGTCTTCGTGGACGCCACCATGAGGAAGATCAGTAGCGGCTCATAGTGACCAACACGGTTCCGGGTCCGTGCATGTGCATACACAACTTCGAAGGCCTTTCGTGCTGTAAAATTCTTCCCGATGAGTAGGCCCACTAGTTCGAAAGGTACGAGCATGGACTTGCGAACTTTCACTGTTTGTGTGTTGGCATCGGCTCCATCATAAGGTCCTAGCAGGTCCAATTGGGAGTCGGCTCGTAGGGCTTCCATATGGCGTTGTGGTGTAGCAGATGTGATGACCTGGTTCGTGATGTCCAGTTGTTCCTCTAGGTAGGCTACTGTTTGAATATCAACTCCCACGACTTCATCCACATAGCAGAATGTCTTGCGGCGCTCCGGTGCTGCTGGTGTTCCTGGGTCTCCTGGGTGCCTGAATAGGCCATGGATGATCTTCAATCTTCCTCCTGGGTTGTTGGCTTCTTTAACCATTACTGCCACTCCACCAATGGGGGCTGCAAAATCATCTAGCAACTCCTGGTGTAATTCTCCAGTGGTGGATGGGTTGTCGGTTGCCCTCCATTGTAACATGAGTCTGATGGAGCGGACTTCTGCAGTGTCGAAGTCCTCACCGAGGGGATTGTTGGTTGGGTCATTGAATAGTGCCCCGTAGGTCTTAGGTGCCGACTGTGCCATGGTCGTGTCCGATGGCGCTGCGTCTTCGTGTGCAACTAAGGGGGCAGGGTAGGAGGTCGTCAAGGACGACGGAGTAAGGCTGTGCTTGATGTATCAATGAATCAACCTTCGTCTATAGCCGATTAAACTACTGTCTAGTTCTGCAGGTGCTAGACCTCTTGTGAGGTCTGTTACCTACCTCTCTTGTTGAGTCTAGCTGGGCTATGAGCCCAATTCAAGTACTTAGTCATTCAGCACGCCAGCCTAGGTTTGTAGGGACTTGACCCAAATTACCAAAGCAGTTCCGAACTACAAAATCACTCCCGGCTAGCTAGCTAGCTAGCTAGATACCCGAATAGCCCAGGCTCTATCAGGAGAAGGAACTTTTAACTGCATTTATTTGTCACCTCCTCGGGATTCCCCCTGTCAAACATTGGGTCTCAAGGGACGAATAAGGCTTAACACCTCATTCTTTTGGACAATAAGTCTTGCCAGGTAAGAAGTCATCCAATCTTGGTTGTACTCACGTGAACAGCTCCTCCAACGATTGATGAAGAAGGAAGAACCACCAAGAGGTATCGTAGTAAGTGTACAGCTGCACATGCAACTGCCAGCTAAAATTCAACGTTGTTGCTGCTGCATACAATGGCAAGCAAGCGATCATAGAGAACGAAAGTAGCAACGAGAGTCGAGTCGAGTCCATCTATCTATCTGATCGATTGATCTGATCGACGACCATGAGCTCCTCGTCTGCTGGTGAACAACAAGGAGGGAGCGATGAAGAGGCTGCTCTGCTACAACATGTACTGGCCACCACCACCGAGCTGTCGGCGCAAGATTCTCAAATGCTGGAAGACGTCTTGACCAAACGACGCGCGCTGGAAGGACTCCATCGCAACGTCACGCCTCCGTCTCCTCCCACTAGTACTGGTACTGCCATTGTGCCAAAGCCCAAGCAGGCCAAGCGATCCGTTTCCTCTGATACGATGCGGTCTCCGCGGCAGGCACCACCTATGCGACGCGCCCAGACTGACACTCTCAATCGAGCCCACAAGGCCAGAACAGTCCATCAGGAGAACGAAACAACCATTCCAGAGGGATTTAGTTCGGAGTTTCTCATGGACATCGTGGCAGAACGAGCATCATCGAGCACCACCGTGGACCCATTCGCATCCCATGCAGACACTGCGACGGCTATATCCGCTGACGAAATGATGAGGAACGAAAAAGTGGCGGCCTTTTCGGGCATGGAGCCAGACAAAAGGCAAATTAGTACTACTACTGGTACTAACATATTACCAAAGCCCAAGGCCAAGAGATCCGTGTCCTCTGATACAACACGGTCCCGGGCAGGCCCACCATACGACGGCCCAGACCGCACTTTCAATCGAGCCCACAAGGCCAGAACAGTCCATCAGGAGAAGAAACAACCATTCCAGAAGAGTAGTTCGAGTTTCTCATGGAATTGTGGCAGAACGGCCTCATCGAGCACCACCGGACCCATTCCAAGCCCAGCAAACACTGCGATGGCTATATCCGCTGACGAAATGAGAGAACGAAAAAATGGCGGCTTTTCGGCATGAAACCGACAAAAGGCAAATTAGATACTACTGGTACTAACATATACCAAAGCCCAAGGCCAAGAGATCCGTGTCCTCTGATACAACACGGTCACCTCCGATACGACGTGTCCACACGGACGCTCAGAACAAGAACTACACATCATCGAGGCAACGGAACAAGGAGAAAGAAACAGCCTTTTCAGAATCAACTAGTTCCGAGTTGCTTATGGATATTGTGGCAGAACGGGCATCATCATCATCATCAACCACTGTGGACCCATTCCAAACAACCCAGGCCGACACCACTACCAGTACTGCCGCTACATCAGCTGACGAAATAATGATGAAGAACGAAAAGATGGCGGCCTTTTCAGGTATGGGACCAGACAAGAAAATGGGCGGTGGCCGTCGTTCTGACGCTGAGAAAGCTAGTACTACCTTTGTGCCACAGCCCAAGCAGGCCAAGAGATCCGTGTCCTCAGATATGATGCGCTCACCATGGCAGGCACCACCCATGCGACGGGTCCAGACGGACACTCAGAACAACTACCACAAGGCCAGGAAAGTCAATCAGGAGAAAGAAACAGCCTTTTCAGAAGCAACTAGTTCCGAACTGCTCATGGATATTGTGGCAGAACGGGCATCATCATCAACCACTATGGACCCATTCCAAACATGGGCAGACACTACCATGGCTATGTCAGCTGAGGAAATAATGATAAAGAAAGGAAAAAATGCCACAATGTATGGCGACGAGCAAACTTTGACAGAAGACGAAGAAACGGCCCTAACAATGACCAGCTTGAGGAGCCAAACAACCTCCTCTGAACCAGGAGCCTACATGGGTGCTCCCGGTGAAGACCTGCAACGAACTCATCGAATTCGATTCTCTCTACTCGGTGTTTCGAGTCATCATGATGCCCCATCCCTGTCTTCTTCTTCTTCGAATCATCATAACAATGCCAATCACAATAGCGCCGTGCCCATGGGTCCGAATTCTTGCATGCAAAATCCCAAGCAAGACGAAAACCAGGACAACGATCCCAGTTTTGCGCATGACGTGGACGAGCCGCAAAACCTCACGGAGCCCGTCAACAATAATAATGACGAAGAATTGGCCGTGGCCAGTCCTGTCATGGAAGATGAGGAGGAAGAGGAACAAATGAGACCCTCGGCAGCTCCTGTGGATTTGTATCAGGTCCAAAAGAGAGAAGAAAAGAGACAGAGACAGACACTGTATTTTGTGGCCTTTATGTTTCTCGCCTGTCTGGCGACTGCCATTGTCGTTGGGGTTGTTGTTGCAACACAAAAAGACAAGGAACCAGAGGTCATTGTCTTACCCGCCACTGCCACACCCACAGTCTACTATTCCATGGAACCATCCGAAGTGCCATCGTCAGCCCCAACTGGATCCCTCGACTTTCTCCTGGAAAATTTGCCAATCGACACTTTGGAGAGACTAACAGTGTACGGTACACCCCAATGGGAAGCATACGACTGGCTCTCACACCATCAAAATGTTACCAATTTGCCCGAATGGAGGAAACAGCAGCTATTTGCTTTGGGCACCTTTTATTATTCGTTTGAAGGAGACAATTGGTTTCAACCCATTCGAGAAAGATGGATGGATGATGTCACAGATGAATGCTTCTGGTACTCGAGTGGATTTTCCTTCTTTGAAAATGACAAAGTCCTAGAATACGACATTGGTGTTCCTCCCTGCAACAACCTTGGACAATTCACCAATCTTCAACTGGACGACCTGCAGCTTGCAAGCCTGGCTCCGGTGATTCCACCCGAGTTGGCACTCTTGTCCAACTTGTCTGGAATCCAGTTGGGATGGAACAATATTGCAGGCAATATTTCGGCTGTGCTACCACCTTCAATCTACACAATGACAGCCTTGACGGCCTTGTCTTTGGAAGGCAACTACATTACGGGCAAAATTCCCACAGAGATGGGACAACTCGATGGTCTGGTTTTTCTTCGGCTCGACCAGAATCAAATCACGGGCGAAATTCCGTCAGAGCTGGGACAACTGACTGGCCTGTTTGGGTTGGGATTGCAGTTTAATCTATTGAATGGACAGATTCCATCTGAGCTGGGACGGTTGACCAGCTTGTTTGACCTCTTTCTGGCATCCAATCAATTGACGGGAGTGACACCGACAGAGCTGGGCTATTTGACTCCTTTGAAGACGCTGACGTTATCGTCAAATTCGCTGACGGGCCAAATTGCAACCGAGCTGGGGCTGTTGGACTCTTTGACGTGGCTGTTTCTCGATTCCAATCTGTTCACTGGCCAACTCTTTACAGAGCTTGGGTTCTTGAGCTCTTTGAATTCTCTGTACTTGGCTCACAATTCATTGACTGGTCAGATTCCCTCAGAGATTGGACATTTGAGTGCTCTGGGGATGTTTTACAGTGATGGAAATCAATTCACAGGGCAAATTTCTTCAGATTTTGGAAGGATGAGCAGTCTTTGGTTCTTTTCGGCTTGTTGCGGACACTTGACAGGTCATCTTCCAACCGAGCTGGGGCGTTTACCTTTGACCCAATTGTGGTTGGAATTCAATGATTTATCGGGGCAGGTTCCAGATGAAATCTGGTCGCAATCCAGCTTGGAGCGGCTCTATCTTGCTGGCAATTCACTTTCTGGGTCCTTGCCAAGTGAGATTGGACTGATGTCGTCCATGCAGGAGCTTGTCCTTTTTGGGAACCTGCTGAACGGCACAATCCCCAGCAACATTGGTTCTATGATATCCTTGCAGAAACTGTTTCTTCATGACAACAACTTGACAGGAACAGTTCCCCAAGAACTGGCTGGCTCTATGGGGCTGAGACTGGACGGGAATCAGTTCTCCGGAGCTGTCCCAGAACATCTTTGTCCTATCTTGTGGTGTGATTGTTCTGCAAATGTGACCCTTGTATCGACATGTGCTGACCTGATTCACTTCCCTGGCGTTTGGCCAGGCAGGTTCCCACCCTCCTCTACTGGTGAATATCCTGAGACGGTTGTGCTGAACATTGTACCGGATGGATTCCCATGGGAAACTACATGGGTTTGGCAGCAAGGATCACCTGTCATGACGGAAACATCAAGTGCCCCCCTTCAAGTTCCAGCAGCGCTGTATTCTTTTGTTCTTCCTCTTGCCCCCAATACAACTCACAGGCTACTAGTTTCAGACAGCTTTGGGAATGGGTTGGTAGACTTTGGATGGATTACTCTTACAGCAGGCAATCAAGAGGTGTTGTATTCTTTTCTGTATGATCAAGGCAAATTCTCCGGAATCACTGTTGATGTTACAGTTGGACCGGACGGAATGGTGAAGGAGCTCACCTCCAACATTGAATGTGATCCTGCATTTCAATTTTGCTAACCAAGCCTCTGGCATTGTTACTGTAGTAGCATTGTGGCCACTATGCATGTTTTGTGCGTTTGCGAGGACTGTCGCTATAGATAGCAGCGGTGGAGACTCTAGAGGAGCAGTGAGCTGTTCATGATTTGTTTGGCCCTCTAGGAGCAACCAAGTCTTTGCTGGCACGTTTACACTAGCTATGGTACCGGCACGACCGTGTCACGTTCGTGATATGTGGAGCAAGAAGGTTGGTTGGGACTTTGGTTTGAAGCGTGACTCGCACCGCTTTCGTCGTCCGCTGTTTCAAATGGTCGATGGCGAGAAAGCAAGCTTCTAGCTAGTTTGGATAGTACCAGTGTACTGTTGGTTGCAACTGAAGACAAGGATGCAGCTAAGTGCGTTGGCCTTGTGGTCGTGTGAGCACCTCGGCAACGCAACTGGCTAGCTTTCGAGCACTGTTACGCACCCGCCAACGAAAGCATGTCCCTTGCCGTGGGCACGCTGAAAGGATCAAGCAGCTTAACCGACGACTACAAAAGACAGAACAGATCTCTGAACGCTACAGGCATCCCTCACTGGCCTTTTAGCTGCCAACAAGTTCAAATAAATGTTCAAATCGAGACCTGGACTGGCACTCCATTTCGATGAGCTTCCCGCACCGCGCACCGTCTGCAATGGGACTTGCTCTTCTTTCCGCAAAGAAGGCACTGAAGGGAAATACATGATTTAAAGACATTCCACGGAACATCATCCATTTAAAAACAAAGCGATTTAACGGCATTCTTGCCTCTCCAGAACCAATTTCAATGGTACTTCCACCGTCTACCGCTACATGCACATGGAAGAACCTGTCGAGGATCAGTCAAAGGAAGCTCAAAACTTCAGCAAAGCTTCATTTCATACTGTCAAAATTTGCCTGGTGCTCTCCAGTGCAACTGCTACGGCCATGAAGAAGGACTCCAGTGAAAACAACAGTGATGTCGACGAGTCCCAAACGGTGACATCGACGACTTTCTCCATCCATGGAGGAAGGAACTGATGCCAAGCCACCATCCAAGAAGACAACAAATGGTCAGAACCCTGAAGAGGCTCTGAGGTAAGTTCCTATCCGCGAACATGTGGTTCGTACGTACGCCGAGAAACACATTTATTTTAATTGGTCGTTCGCGTATGTGGCTTCATTCTTAACCATTTGAACCAACCGGAGGAGATACGCGGTACGCGAAGCCACATACAATACTCCCTCCAACCCGAATTGGTTTAAGTAAGCAGGGCTGGTATTGCACTATTAAAGAAGAGAAGACTTCTTGTTGTGGACATGGGTCTGTTGATAGTTAGCTAGCCAGCCAGCTAGTAGCTAGCTGGCCATGCGCTTCGTGGTACACCGGTAATGA
>CAICTM010001330.1:0-20541 GCA_903772945.1 Seminavis robusta | reverse complement strand
AGTACATACATGTACATGTACTAGTACTAGCTAGCTAGTAGCTCGCTTCGACCCACAACTCCAATGTATTAGAGTTAGAGATTCGTGAAGCGACTGATTGAGTCAGCGGATCGACAGGCTCGAGCGTTTTGATTGGTCCTACGCGAATTCCAAATCCATCATCCGGCGAACCGCAGCTCCACTTTTTTACTATAAACATTTTCTGCGGTTCGCCGTATCTGTGGATTTGGAGGTCACCTTTCCGAATTCGGCAGTTATTTCGTTTATTTTGATTTGGCGTACGTACGGACATCATTTTGGCTGGTTAGGAACTTCCCTGAGAGAAGAGAATCAAGCCTCCACTCAAAACAGCAAAGTTGTGGACACCATCACGGAAGCAACCGAATCCAATGCTATAAATTACACAACCACAGAAACCAGATCTCACTGCTACAAATGGTGGGATACAGAATCACTCGTTTGAGGATGATGCTGCAGGAGGAATAGAGCCGCTACCCTTACAGCCGACGTCCTTACGCCGAGGAGCAAACCAACAACGGGATGCTCGTCCCGGAGCCTACATGGGAGCATCCCAACAGCGAGCCACTAATCTTGATTTTAGTCTGGTAGGTGCCACCACCAACACTCAGGATCCAATCCCAAATCCCGAGCAGATGATCACATCTGCTGCAATGAGGCCAGTTGTCAGCAACAATCAGTTGGCTGCGGCCAACCCAGTAATGGAGGACCCAGAGGCTGCTGCCAATTTAATGCATGCCGACCCAGTTGATTTGCAAGCCGCAGAGAAGAGAGAGAAAGAGCGGAAGAAACAGCAGCAGACTTTCATCTTCATTCTATTTTTGATTGTTCTTGCTGCTGCTGCAATTGTTGGCACGGTGGCTGGAACAAGCAGGAAGGATTTATTCAATGCTGCTGCCCAAACACCTACACCTACAGTCTACCTTTCTATGGAACCTCTCTGAGTTCCATCCTCTGCCCCCACAGGGGTTCTGGCGGTGCTTTTGGATAGTCTACCCAACGATACTTTGGCCAGAATCTTTAACAGTAACAGTGACACCCCTCAGTGGAAAGCATGGAACTGGGTAGCCAATCATCAAAACATTACGTTTCTCCCAGAATGGAGGAAGATGCAGTTGTTTATCATGGCCACATTCTTCTACTCCTTCGAGGGAGAAAAGTGGTGGCAGCCCATTCGGGACAGGTGGATGGATGATACAGAAGAGGAGTGTCTTTGGCATTCCTGTGGATTTGGGTTCTCCTGCATTGAGAAGCGCACCTGAAGTAGGTACCAATCTACAAGGTGGTTATCGATTAAAGTCGAAGGTCGACCCTACGATACAAATCGTGAAGGGAGGTTGCGGATTATGCACCGAAGCTTCTGGTTCCCCATGAAACAGTACTTACAAATCTGTTTAAAGGCATGCTCAATGATCCAGTACGGCCCGTTTAACAACCTACACCCTCGTTGTTCACAATGCGTGTGGTGGACACCGTGCATACTTGAAGCATGTCTGGGTCATTGGTAATTAAAAAGGATCGGCTTTAAATAGTTCTTTCCCTCCGAACAAAGATGTTTACCATATAAAGCAGGATCCAGTACCAAGCCGAATGGAAGGGCAATTCCTACTGAACGGTCATGCAAAGCATCCAAAAACACTGCAAACGTGCTTCCAAATTAAGAGTTCCTAGGATACTATCACTAAGTACAGTTCGGGAACTAGACCAAAAGAGGGGAAGATTGGGATAATATTGGGGTTAGAATTTTAAGGATACTACTGGCGAATACTGCAGCGAGAGGGTTTCGAACAAACAACAATCGGGAGAAAAGATTGTCATGGTTAACAGGAATAAAAAGGGAGAAAAGGTTACCGAATAAGTAACCGAACATCGCATCGATAGACAAGGTGCGGCAAGAAAACAGGGTGGCATTGGATGCAAACAGCAACTCGGGAGGCAACCAACAATGACGGAAGAGGTAACAGCCGCCATGGTAGCCATGCCAAAAGAGAAGGAATGAGGGGGAAAGCAAGGCAAAGACCCCTGGATTTGGGAGCGTAGCATGCCAAATGCAGCTCGGCTCATAGTTTCCGGCCCTGGCCACAGCACCAAGCCCCACTAAGCTTCACCCCGGACGGGCGCCTCTTCTTCTTTCTTTCTTGGGGGCTCACCATCATCTTCACCACCCTACCAAAGGCATCGATGCGGAGCTCGTGCAAGGATGGCCTCTTCTACTCTTTGGCATGAGGCTGTGCTCTTGACTCCACAACCTGCTGCCGCATAGTCTTCAAAACGTGCAAGTTCCGACATCAGTCCACCCTCCAAATCGCAATTTCCACCCTTGCCAATGGAGTACCGGCCTATCATGTTTTCCATCCTTATCTTCTGCTTGGACCTTGGACCGCCTCTTCTCCTTGCCAACCTGTTGTCAAGTCGAAGTAGGCAGGCCCCTTTCCTGGCAAATTCAGAAGGATGCCCTCCTTATCCCTTGCATCAAGGATCCGTAGTGGCGCCATTCTCATGTGCATGTAGCGGTAGACGGTGGAAGTACCATTGAAATTGGTTCTGGAGAGGCAAGAATGCCGTTAAATCGCTTTGTTTTTAAATGGATGATGTTCCGTGGAATGTCTTTAAATCATGTATTTCCCTTCAGTGCCTTCTTTGCGGAAAGAAGAGCAAGTCCCATTGCAGACGGTGCGCGGTGCGGGAAGCTCATCGAAATGGAGTGCCAGTCCAGGTCTCGATTTGAACATTTATTTGAACTTGTTGGCAGCTAAAAGGCCAGTGAGGGATGCCTGTAGCGTTCAGAGATCTGTTCTGTCTTTTGTAGTCGTCGGTTAAGCTGCTTGATCCTTTCAGCGTGCCCACGGCAAGGGACATGCTTTCGTTGGCGGGTGCGTAACAGTGCTCGAAAGCTAGCCAGTTGCGTTGCCGAGGTGCTCACAGACCACAAGGCCAACGCACTTAGCTGCATCCTTGTCTTCAGTTGCAACCAACAGTACACTGGTACTATCCAAACTAGCTAGAAGCTTGCTTTCTCGCCATCGACCATTTGAAACAGCGGACGACGAAAGCGGTGCGAGTCACGCTTCAAACCAAAGTCCCAACCAACCTTCTTGCTCCACATATCACGAACGTGACACGGTCGTGCCGGTACCATAGCTAGTGTAAACGTGCCAGCAAAGATTGGTTGCTCCTAGAGGGCCAAACAAATCATGAACAGCTCACTGCTCCTCTAGAGTCTCCACCGCTGCTATCTATAGCGACAGTCCTCGCAAACGCACAAAACATGCATAGTGGCCACAATGCTACTACAGTAACAATGCCAGAGGCTTGGTTAGCAAAATTGAAATGCAGGATCACATTCAATGTTGGAGGTGAGCTCCTTCACCATTCCGTCCGGTCCAACTGTAACATCAACAGTGATTCCGGAGAATTTGCCTTGATCATACAGAAAAGAATACAACACCTCTTGATTGCCTGCTGTAAGAGTAATCCATCCAAAGCTACCAACCCATTCCCAAAGCTGTCTGAAACTAGTAGCCTGTGAGTTGTATTGGGGGCAAGAGGAAGAACAAAAGAATACAGCGCTGCTGGAACTTGAAGGGGGCACTTGATGTTTCCGTCATGACAGGTGATCCTTGCTGCCAAACCCATGTAGTTTCCCATGGGAATCCATCCGGTACAATGTTCAGCACAACCGTCTCAGGATATTCACCAGTAGAGGAGGGTGGGAACCTGCCTGGCCAAACGCCAGGGAAGTGAATCAGGTCAGCACATGTCGATACAAGGGTCACATTTGCAGAACAATCACACCACCAGTGAGAATATGTCTGGTACTAGGAGTCCCATCGCTAACTACAGTTACAGTGGCTGAGCACTTGCGGTGTCTGATGCACTGTCCGTGAGACTGTGCATAATCTCTCTCTCTTCTCTCTCTGGAAGAACCTGTCGAGGATCAGCCAAAGGAAGCTCAAAACTTCAGCAAAGCTTCATTTCATACTGTCAAAATTTGCCTGGTGCTCTCCAGTGCAACTGCTACGGCCATGAAGAAGGACTCCAGTGAAAACAACAGTGATGTCGACGAGTCCCAAACGGTGACATCGACGACTTTCTCCATCCATGGAGGAAGGAACTGATGCCAAGCCACCATCCAAGAAGACAACAAATGGTCAGAACCCTGAAGAGGCTCTGAGAGAAGAGAATCAAGCCTCCACTCAAAACAGCAAAGTTGTGGACACCATCACGGAAGCAACCGAATCCAATGCTATAAATTACACAACCACAGAAACCCAGATCAATCTCACTGCTACAAATGGTGGGATACAGAATCACTCGTTTGAGGATGATGCTGCAGGAGGAATAGAGCCGCTACCCTTACAGCCGACGTCGTTACGCCGAGGAGCAAACCAACAACGGGATGCTCGTCCCGGAGCCTACATGGGAGCATCCCAACAGCGAGCCACTAATCTTGATTTTAGTCTGGTAGGTGCCACCACCAACACTCAGGATCCAATCCCAAATCCCGAGCAGATGATCACATCTGCTGCAATGAGGCCAGTTGTCAGCAACAATCAGTTGGCTGTGGCCAACCCAGTAATGGAGGACCCAGAGGCTGCTGCCAATTTAATGCATGCCGACCCAGTTGATTTGCAAGCCGCAGAGAAGAGAGAGAAAGAGCGGAAGAAACAGCAACAGACTTTCATCTTCATTCTATTTTTGATTGTTCTTGCTGCTGCTGCAATTGTTGGCACGGTGGCTGGAACAAGCAGGAAGGATTTATTCAATGCTGCTGCCCAAACACCTACACCTACAGTCTACCTTTCTATGGAACCTTCTGGAGTTCCATCCTCTGCCCCCACAGGGGTTCTGGCGGTGCTTTTGGATAGTCTACCCAACGATACTTTGGCCAGAATCTTTAACAGTAACAGTGACACCCCTCAGTGGAAAGCATGGAACTGAGTAGCCAATCATCAAAACATTACGTTTCTCCCAGAATGGAGGAAGATGCTGTTGTTTATCATGGCCACATTCTTCTACTCCTTCGAGGGAGAAAAGTGGTGGCAGCCCATTCGGGACAGGTGGATGGATGATACAGAAGAGGAGTGTCTTTGGCATTCCCGTGGATTTGGGTTCTTCCTGGATGGGAAATTTCACGAATGTGGGCATCTCATAAATCTCCCATGTGACAACCAAGGAAGGCTCACTTCTCTTAATTTGGGTAATCTTGAGCTAGGTGGTTTGTCACCTTCTGTTCCACCAGAGCTTTCCCTTTTGACATCATTGAAAAGGTTAAACCTGATGTTCTTTGGAGCCCAAAGGAGATATGCTGACCTTTCCCACCTGAGTTCTACAGCATGCCAAATATGGAGATACTCAGCGTTGGTCCAAATTTGACCGGTACTCTACCCACGGAACTTGGCTTAATGACAGGTCTGTTGGACTTAACCCTGGTAAACAACCTTTTCACAGGCCCAATTCCCAGTGAGCTGGGTCTGTTGACCGGCTTGCTGCGGATGAATCTTGCGAATCCATATCTTTCAGGCCCTATTCCCAGTGAGCTTTGGTTGATGACTTCCCTGAACTTTATATATTTGGGCTATGGGTTTGAAATGCATGAGCAGCGGAGCCTCTTAACTGGCACATTTCCAAGTGAGGTTGGGTTATTAACAAAGCTTACTGGCCTGGTGATGTACAATACCATGATGATGATCACAGGTTCCCTCCCCAGCGAAATTGCATTGGCTACAAACTTGGATTGGTTATATTTGAACAATGTTGGGCTGATTGGTTCACTGCCGAGTGAGATTGGAACATTATGCGTGCTGCGTGACATTATCATTAGAAACAACCAGCTATCAGGGCCGTTCCCAAAGGAACTGCAAGAACTGACTGGTCTCATACGAATTGACCTTGAACACAATGACTTCTCTGGAAGTCTTCCGACCAAGTTGCAATCATCCTCAAATTTCATTATTCTGCAACTGGGAGGCAACCGATTCTCTGGCCACATTCCTTCTGAGTATGGTGCGATGACGGCCCTTAATATCCTGAATCTAACCAATTTGCCCCTGTTGACAGGAACCGTTCCATCTGAGTTGAGTTCCTTGTCCTTACTGGCCCACTTGGACATGAGTGGCAGTGATGGTCTATCGGGTATGCTGGCAGATGATTTCTGTTACATGCAGAATTCCTCTGTGTCCGGTGGACCAGGGCTTGCATTCTCCGATTTGAATGCACCACCAGCTGTGTGGTTGTGATTGTCCATGCTCGAATTGATCAAACAGTCTGCCGGTAACACTCTTAAAAAAAGGAGATTACAGGCCGCCATTGCATTCAAACAAACTGCGCGGACAGCATTCTGATGACTGCCCCCCCCCCCAAAGCACACACCACACATCTAAAAGTAGCAAAAATATATACACGTTATCCCCCTGGGTATGGTCAGTCGAAGGTAACCTGACAGATCTCTATGCTTGCCACCTGCACTATTAGTATTCTAGCCAACGACCTTCCCCATTTTAGAAGCCTAGAGCTATGGCTCCTCTGCTCCCGCAGGTATTGATTGATATGGTCTCTCAAACTGAAAGGATTGAGGCATACTATTTGGTTGGCAATCCGTATCCTAGCTTGCTACCTGATTATGATCGATCCAATCGTCCCGGTGCTGGTACGGGCGACCAAGTCCAAGCCGCAAAGTTGCTTGTCGACTTACTTGTGCATACGGTACATCAGGAAAACGGGGCACCGACACTGGAATCGAATCGAATCACCAACCAAAACACTTAGCTACTACTAGCTATGGTAGGAAGTACAAGGAGGGATGAATCCAATCCAATACGAGATTCACTCTCCTCTGTGCGTGCTCCATACTGGTACGCGTGGAGCCTGCGGTGGACTGAGTGTTACGTCCCCTCGAGACGACGCACCTTTTGGTTACCCCCTCAGTTGCACTCCGAAATCGATTCACCCGCGTTTACTGTGTAAATTAGAGTAGCCGCACTTCAGTTGCAGAATCAACGGTCATGTGTATCCATTAGTACTAAACCTGTATGTAACGTTTTTTAACGGTAAGTAACAGGTTCTTGTTCGATTCGTGGATAAAATAACCGTTGAAGTTGCTAAGGTTAAGGATAAACTGATCGCACCGAGCGAAAGGCCATCATTGAAGGCGCAGGACTGACTTCTCTCCCTCATTGAATTCGTATGGTAAACAGGAGGTAAATCCAAGCTTGGCCGACAACAGTGGTGAGTGCTTTATCCAATCGGCCGATCGATCGATTCGATTCGATCGAGTAAGCCATTATCAAGAGTGTTAATTGAAGGTACAGCGCTGACTTCTCTCCTCATTGGATTTCTATGGTATCAGAGAGAATTCCAGCTGGGCGCTAACAGTGAGTTTTGAAATTATTCGAATCGAATCGAATCGGTCGCACCTCTATTATCTCTGTTATCCAAGCCTCACTCAAGCCGTCATCTCCGGTGTAGAAGCGAGCGAAAGCCATCCCTCATTCAATCCTATGGACCGCGGGAGGCAGTCAGTTCTCGGCCCATGACGGCCAAGTTGGTGTAATTTGAAAAACAAGAGTAAGTCTCCGGTTGTCTACTGCAGTATCAGAAGAGAAGAGAAAACCATATCTATTTCTACTTTCTATTCTCTCACTGCTGACGGCCGAGGATATCCCATTGTTGAAGTCGAACGAAGGATCGATCGCTCCGGACAACAAGAGAGGAAGAGGCTACCGCTACGGAGGAGGAGGCTCTGTTAACTCCAGCCCTACCAACAGCTGAACAGAGGAGTCTATCGTCGTCGAGTCATTGAAAGGGAACAGGAGCGAGGCTAGCTACTTGACAACACACAAGAGAGTGGATCCTCCTACCGGATTCATCCCTTCTTGTTATTTCCTACTGTTTTGGTGGTGATTCCTTTGTCGGTACCCATTTTCCTGTATGCGCAAATCAAGTACTGTTGCCACTAGCTATACGGCAGCCGGCTACAATGGCTGGATTAACAATATTCGGTTTTGTGCATGTATTCGTCATAAGGATCCAATGCGAGGTAACTGAGTGCAGCGAGCAAAGTCGAACCTGAGTGTGTTCAGTACTGTTGCTACTGTCACTGATTGATGAACTCTACGGTAGCTGGCTACGACGATGGCTGGATTGACAATGTTCGGTTGTGCATGTATTCGTCATAAGGATCCAATGCAAGGTACCGGTAACGGAGTACAGCCAGTAAAGTGGAACCTGAGTGTGTTCAGTACTTTGCCACTGCAGGATCGATGTAACTCTACGGTAACTGGCTCAATGGCTGGATTGAAAATATTCGGTTGTGCATGTATTCGTCATAAGGATCCAATGTGAGGTAACCGAGTGCAGCAAGCAAAGTCGAACTTGAGTGTGTTCAGTACTGTTGCCACTGTCACTGATCGATGAACTCTACGGTAGCTGGCTACTACGATGGCTGGATTGACAATGTTCGGTTGTGCATGTATTCGTCATAAGAATCCAATGCAAGGTACCGGTAACGGAGTGTAGCCAGTAAAGTGAAACCTGAGTGTTCGGTACTGTTGCCACTGTCACGGATCGATGTAACTCTACGGTAACTGGCTCAATGGCTGGATTGAGAATATTCGGTTGTGCATGTATTCGTCATAAGGATCTAAGTAGCGAGCAAACTGAGGAAATAGGAGACGAACGCTGAAAAAAAGCCGAATGCACGCGTACGCTTGTTCAGGCAGATGATAGGGCTCGAGTTGACAGTATACCGGTACCGATTCGATTCGATTCGATTCTCCCGATCACTCTTTTGCATGCTTGTTTTTCGGAGGGAGGGATCCGATAAGAGAGTGGTACCGATACATGTTTTGGTCAGTCCTTCACCATTGTCAGATTCTCGCTTTGTATTGTGAGTGGTTGAGGGAGTGCTTCTTCAACAAAGAGGAATAAGAACTGTGCTGTCGACCATCCATGCTTTTTCGAGGAGGGAAATCTGATGGCAGTGTGGCTTCTTGGATGGAATGGCTGTTTTGTTTGGGGGGATCCGAGGGAGTTCATGGATGCTGTGTGGTCTCTTCTTGTGGATGGATGAGTGGAGGTACATTCTACGCTTGTTCAGCTAGCCACCGGTAGTCAGTGCTTTGGTGTTTTCAACGATCAAGCAGTGGTCTCTGTTGCTACCACACGAGCTCCTTTCCCCGTTGTCCTCCTTCCTTTCCTCGTTCAGTTGGTCGGCTTTCCTTGCTGTTGGGCTCCTGCCTTTCCTGCCCCTTGCACTAGTTCTCATCTCCTCCAGCCCGTCCATTCACATCCATACCGTAGGCCACTCTAACCGCGTGCTCGAGTAGTAAATAACCAGAAGTTGGGCGGCAAAAATGCGTCTCACTTCCTCGGGAATTCCCTAAAACTGACCAATTTATTTAGGGGAAATTCCTGGGGGGGTGTTGCAAAATAACTTACTATTTCCGGCATCACTTTAGTGCAATACACGGCTCTTAGCCTTATTCGCGACTCTATCCTAGATAGGGTTTGAGTTCGACTCATGACGTAGTCCTTCGCGAATAGTCATTGAGACAGGGTTCTCATGACTGCTAGTCATACTAGGTTGTCGATGAAACATCGCTCTAGATATTTAGCCGGCGTGGAAAGCTTCCACGCTACTAGACAGCTACTAGCTGAAGTTTCCACGTGTTCCGGAAATGTACCGTGGAGTACGTAGAGTTATTGCCATAACCTACGATATCACACTTCGAGGCCTCCCGCGGGAGACCAACTTCAATGAGCTTCACAACGATCTCTCTCATGGATTAGTTTTCGTAGCTTTCTAATCTCTCTCATAACTTTCATTCTCTCAAACTCAAAACACTCGAAAGATCTTTACACTAGCCTTTAGCGTAGTGCATTTTGTTAACAAAATTCCTACAAGCTTCGCACCGTTCCTGCAGATGCAAACAGTGCCAAATATACCTTCAAGGTAGCCATTATCAATGGTTCCAACACTCCGCGTCAGACCATCAAGTGGGCTACGAATATGGAGAAGGTCTTCGTTGGACTCAACCTGGCCAATGCCGACGACAAACATCGCCTTCTCAAGGAGATGACTTCCAGCTCTGCGAAGAGTGCCTACGAAGCTGGGTGTGCAGGCCATCGTGCCGTGCGTCACCACAACCTACGACAAATTGCTGTAAACGCAGTTGCTCCACGCGACGTGGGTTCTGGAGAAACCGAAGTCCAATTCCAAGCTCGTGTTCAAGCCGCATGGGACGGTGCAGCGGAGCCCGCTCTAAGCGATGAGGACATCACCGTTGGAATCAACGCGGTTATCGAAGCAGCCTGTCCTTACAAGGCTCTCGAAAAACAGAAACGCTTCATGCGTCGCAAGATGCGTAAGCCTAGCGAGATGACAACTCGCGCCTACATCAACAACCTCACTCGGATGAACACCGATGAGCTTCCACGTTTGCCACCTTTCGGTGTCAATCAACAGTTGAACCAGGACGAGTTCATCGACATCATCTGTCATGGCATTCCTCGCTCCTGGATGCGCAAGATGGACGAACACGACTTCGATCCTTTCACTGCCGAGATGGCAGCGCTCATTGGATTCTGTGAGCGCATGGAATCCGCCGAAGACTTTGACAAAGGCAGTGATGCCAAGCAAGTTCCTTCGAAGAAGAACAACAGCAAGAAGTACAAGTCTACTCGCAACAACGACCATTCTTCCAAGAGCGAAGAGAAGTGGTGTGATTACCACGAGTCCAGCACTCACAATACTGCTGATTGCATGACTCTGAAGAAACTCAAAGCCAAGTCCTCGTCTGACAACGATAGCAAGCCAGCGTACAACAAGAACAAGACTTGGAAACGCAAGTCTGATGACGCCAAGTCCTACACCAAAAAGGAACTTTCGGTCCTTATGAAGAAAGTCTCCAACGCTGCGGTCAAGGCGGATCGCAAGAAGAAAAGCGAATGCAACCATGTTGCCAAACGCAAGTCGGACGACTCTGACAACGAGGATGACTCCTCTGTCGGGTCCCTCAACATGATGGACAAGAAAATGGCTGCAGTCGACAAGGCTCTTGCCGACTTCGACTTCAATCATTCAGATGGAGAGATCTCCGTCTGAGGATTAGGCCAGGATGATGATTCAACGGAACCATGTTCCGATTTCTCATACCTAAGTGATGAAGATATCTCACTAACTAGTAAACAAGAATTGTTTGCAACTGACGAAGCCTACGGCAAATTAGATAATTGCCTAGAAGCTGCTCAACTAGATTCTGACGATCTATCCAGCATTGTCAACCTCGTCCGTGGCCAACCACCTCGTCAACGTCGCAAGACAAGAGACCTCAAAACTATCGTCTATGTTAGATTTAACAGACGAGACAAAGGGAAACAAAAACCCGTTACACTCCGTTGCTTACTGGATACAGGAGCGTCCGGAACCGTGATTACCCAAATTCATGTTAAGAGATTAAGCATGAAGGATCATGGGGGCGTCCAAACACTATGGACTACCCCTGTAAAGGAATTAAACCCCAACACGAAGTGTAAGGGTGCACTTATAACTCCTGAGTTCCACGATGATAGAGTTATCGAATGGAACTTGCACGCCACCAAGAACTTGGGGGCGTATGACATGATCATAGGTCGAGACTTTCTCTCCGATCTAAGAATCAAGTTCGATTTCACTACCCCGTCAGCGCGTGGACTAGCACATCTTTCCCTATGAAAGATAGCAATCCTAAGGAAGAGCAGGAACCGCTTCATGCCTTATGGACCAAGTGCTCCGACCAATTCGAAGGTACTTTAGGAAAGCGACAAATGGACGACTACGAAGTAGAACTTCGTCCTGACGCTAAACCCTATCACACTAGGACTTACCCTACTCCACGTGTCCATACCAACACTCTTACGACAGAGGTCGAACGTCTCTGCGACGCAGGAGCACTTAAGACAGTAAACCGTTCCGAGTGGACGGCACCAACATTTATCATTCCCAAAAAGAATGGATCTATACGGTTCATCTCTGACGTCCGGGAACTGAACAAAAGGATTGAGCAAAAACCTCGTCCGATCCCAAGGATACAAGACATGCTACTGAATCTAGACAGATTCAGGAAATACGAGTACCAGCGAGTACCAATGGGCCTATGCAATAGTCCCGACATCTTCCAAAGGAAGATGGGAACACTCATGCACGACTTGGAAAATGTCCGTGCATACATTGATGATCAACTCATCCTAACTAACGGCGATCTAGTGGATCACGTTGAATAGTTAGATGAAGTTCTCCTAAAGGCTTCGAGAAGCCGGACTTAAGATCAATACTACCAAGTCCTTCTTCGAAAGAAGAGAACTTGAATATCTAGGCTACTGGATTACTTGAGAAGGAATCCACCCGTAACCAAGAAAATAGACGCGATCCAGAATATCGCTCCTCCTACGAACAGGAAGAAACCTGGTAGATTCATTGGACTAGTGAACTACTATCGAGACATATGGATCAGAAGATCACATGTACATATAACGTCGAGGATCCCAAGAAAAGGAATCCCTGTCCATTTCATTGCTTGACAATGATTGATCCCGTAACCGAATGGTTCGAGATTGCCGAGATCTGCTCCAATGCAGCAGACGAAGTAGCCATCGTTCTAGAACAGACGTGGCTCACCCAGTATCCATGGCCTGCTGAGGTTATCATGGATAGAGAACGTGAGTTCCGCGCAGAAGTCGAGAAGACTCTCCGGGATGCATATGGACTTCGTCGCAAGTTCATTACCACACGTGTTCAATCGTGACGCGATTCACAACGTCCGTTTCGAAGTAAACTGGAAACACATCAAAGAACGTCGCCAACGACTCATCCAGAAAAACAATGAGAAGGGAAACGCGACGCGTGTCCCTCATCAATACAATGTCAACGATACTGTGAGGTTTCAACAGTATCAGCACCGCAAGTACGGTCAGCTAAGTACAAGGTCCTTACAATAAAGACCGAGTCAATAACAATGGCACCGTACGGCTCCGACATGCTACCGCCAATGGCGGCACAGTCTACCAGACTTGGAACATAAGGTATTTACACCCATACAAGGCCTGATCCCCTTGTAGGATGGCCATCGTGCGACGCACATGTCTACATCCAATCTCCGGAGAGTGCCCCGCACTTTAATTCATATGTTCTCCTTGTCCGACTGATGTCGCGCCTCCTGTGACCCTTGTCAGGGGGCGAATGCAATACACGGCTCTTAGCCTTATTCGCGACTCGATCCTAGATAGGGTTTGAGTTCGACTCATGACGTAGTCCTTCGCGAATAGTCATTGAGGCAGGGTTCTCATGACTGCTAGTCATACTAGGTTGTCGATGAAACATCGCTCTAGATATTTAGCCGGCATGGAAAGCTTCCACGCTACTAGACAGCTACTAGCTGAAGTTTCCACGTGTTCCGGAAATGGACCATGGAGTACGTAGAGTTATTGCCATAACCTACGATATCACACTTCGAGGCCTCCCGCGGGAGACCAACTTCAATGAGCTTCACAACGATCTCTCTCATGGATTAGTTTTCGTAGCTTTCTAATCTCTCTCATAACTTTCATTCTCTCAAACTCAAAACACTCGAAAGATCTTTACACTAGCTTTTAGCGTAGTGCAATCCCGTTGCTGACTGTTTGTTGAGTAGAGCAGCCAGAACATCTTCTTCCTCATCACTTTCTTCCAGATCAAACGGCGGATCTTTTTGAGTTTTGGCTCCAATAGACACATAGATTGGAATGGCTTGCTTTTTAGCCTCCTTGTTGCAAATAGTGTACCGTTTCTGAATCATCTCCCATAAGAACTCTGAGGTGGTACAGTCCAACATTTCTTTTGAGTTCTTCCGGCCTTGTATGAAGAGCTTCGATGATGCTCCAACCAGGGAGGATTCATCTTTGGCCATGTACTCTGCCAGACTTTGGCACCGTGTCTTCACTGCGTGAGTAAGCACTCCAACTCGCAAGCGAACCCCAGGCAGGCAGTTTGTTGGTTTGTCCTCGGCGTCTGCATCGTCGGAAATATTGTCAAAATCCAAATGATCTCCCTTTTGAACAAGCTCCTTCAAAACGGACTCAGTGTAAGGAGGTGCAATTTCGAGTACTTGGTTCTGCTTGTATTGTTGTGGCACTCTGCTGCAGTCAATGGCATAGCCATTTCCTTCAATATTCTTTTTTGTGGGTGGTAAGATGTGTACCTTCAAGGATACATCGTATCCAAAAGGCAGATGATTCTTCAGATCGATTTCCTCGATTTCCTCCTCCAGCTCTTGCCCTGTCACATCATCCTCATTCTCATCGTCAGAATGATTGCTGGCAGAGCTTTGGCGGTAGTTTTGTTTTGACGAAGGCTGCTTTTTGGAGATTGGCTGTTTTTTGACTGTACACAAAAGGTTTAGGTGCATGGATTCGGGCTCGGGCTCGTCCGAATCCTCTTCGGAAGCTTTGACAAAAGCAGCTTGTTTGACTGCTTCCTTCCAATTGTGACTGTTGTTGATTGGGATGGGAACCTTATCTTGGAGGGGATGAGGATAGCCACGGTTTAAATCTAAATAGTCAGAGGATTGGCCTTTGCTTCGGTACCAGACCATGCCACCTTGGCTGGTGTCGGCAAGCTCATATGCAGAATTGTTGGCGATGTCCTGTCGAATGGTCTCTAGAACTGTTGTTTGGAACTGGTTCGGTGTCATGGATACCAAGTCACCATATTTGAAATCGAAAGAGAATTCAGTTGACCGTGAACTGTTACCAGATTGTTGTTGGTTGACCAATACGATGTTGTTAGCTTTGAATGCAGGCTTTCCAGTTCCCTTGAACAGAGAGTACTGAATGTATAGTTGTGAATTTTCAACAGCAAGCAAATCAGAAGAAAAGACAGAACAATTTTGAATGATTGTATCGTCCTTCTCTTCCTCCTTGTTCTTGCTGTCCTTTTTCCGCTTGGACGCAATAGGTTTGTGGGCACAGGGCTGTGCCGATGTCTGGTCTGAGTCGTCACTAGAAGAAGAGCTGCCAGGAGACACAGTGGATTTGCGTTTGACATGGGCGATCGGGGCCTGAGTTCCTATGGAGGAAGCTTCTTCAGAATCTTCAGATGAGACGTCTAAAACATCCCGTATTGGCTGACTTTGTGGGGCGGATTTTCGGCCAGATTTGCTGGGGCGGGTTGTAGATTTTGCAGGAACAGAAGAAGCTCGACGTTTCTTAGCCGCTTGAGAACCACTAGTAGTAGCCGATCTCTTGGTGGCATTGTTGTTGGTATTTGTGGTGTTGGATTTTGGCCTGGATTTCTTGTTGACCTGTTTCTCTTTCTCCTTCCTCTGTGCGCTCTTCTTTTTGAGTTGATTCTCAGTCTCTTCATTTTCATGGAGCACTCGAGACTTATTTCGTTCTCTCCCTGAGCGTCTAGAGGGCTCCTCCTGGCCAGCAGATCCAGCCATGATTTAGTATTGAAATTATGGAGAAATTAATTGCAGCAGTAAATACACGAAATGAGCTGGGACAAATTACCAGGCTCTTGTGCTTCACGATCTTGAGCCTCAACTGGTTCTTATAGTAGTAGAGAAGAGATTGGTGGCTCACTAGAGCTGGGAGAGAGCTTAGTTGTGTCTGTATAGAGCAACTGGGCAGGCAATTTTGGGCAATGTAATGATGGAGTACAGCAGTTACAAATCCAGCTAGAACAGCACAGACAGCACCACTTTGAGTGCCTTCTTCAGCGGGGGTTGTTGCTACTGATAGTAGTGGACTAGTTGACAGCTATATTGCAAGGGTAGAGCTGCTGCTTGTCTCAAACAGGAGGCACAAGTGTAACCGTGCTGGCAATTTCGTCTCCTGGAGACGATTTGCTTTAGGGGTAATGGTACCGATGGGGGCAGAGGTTTGAATTATACCCGGCGCGCATTACTTAGAAGGCCCTGTAGAAGTCTACGTATTCGACTAGTATTGTATTGACGGGATACAGTCAACGCATGTACATGCACATGAAAGTCGCCTTGCGTTCTTCACATTTTAAAAGTTGGCTCTAATTTTTCGGGGTCGCCTGTGATTTGATTGGACGCTTGATCTTTTTTCAATGACTGACATTGAATGACGTACGAGGTGCAATGCGAATCTCAGAAAGGTAGTTGTAGTAATAAAAGTTTTTATATACAGATTATTTACCCTATATCCCTACCGTTTATACTTATAACAAGAACCCGTCTTCTCGCTGGAACATTTCATCGTATTGATCTTCTCCTAGGACAGAAAGCCCATAGTATCCTTAAATCTTGCAAGCATGTCTCTCATTCGTTGTGGCATGGCAAAGTTCTTTGGATCCCAAATCCAGCTTCTTCAATAAGAACAAACCACTCATGGTTCGCACCCTTGTAACACCACGTAAGCCCAGTTTTGACAGTATCGCCATGAATGTACCAATACCACACTGCAGTATATCCCTGTAATTTGTGTCAGTTGTCGCAGAATTGCTGATAATCGGAACTGCTTACCCTTCATCTTGGTGTGTACAACTCTCCGTCATAAAACCATCTGTACTGAAAGTGTAGTCTTGCTCGTTACATAAAAAGACGTGGCATAATAGTCTCCATTCATGTTCCACAAGGATAGATTTGACTTGACCTGAGAAAAAAGCCGAATCTTGCAGCCGTTGTCGAGTTGAATAACCATGGGGGTGCAACCATGCTTCACATTCACCTTTCTCACAAAAAGCCGAGATCATTGGCTTCTCATTCGAAACATTCGTGTTCTCTGTAAACATTACAGGACACCCCTTATATAACTTCAAAGCAGGATCAACGTTTTCGTGAGTCCGAACCGGGTTTAACGAGTCTTCTCCACATGTTGAAAGAAGTGCTTTAAAACCGAATTGCTCTTACAGGAACCAGTGTCCCTGCTTGATTGGCCATTTGAAGATCGTCATGAAAATGAGTACTGAATCCATCAGCACGGAATCATCAGCAGGTTTGTTCTTCCCGCAAAATTCTTCGAAGATAGCTGAGTTAATGGCATCTCGATCTCGATTCAGATAAGTAGCAACTTGAATGTTCTCTGGTGGAACATGGGTTGGGCCAACCATGCAGGCGTCATTGATGGTCTCAATATCTTCTTCTGTTGGTCGCCCTTCACGGAATCTTAAACAGCGTTGCCCCATTCAGGATCGTCTTTGAAACGGTGATTCCATCTAACTCAATAAATGAATTCAGAGAGTCATGAAATTCAGGAATGGTGTGCTGAATTGTAAATTGGGGGGCGTCCCCTGGTTCAAGTTGAGAGTAGTCCCCGCGAACACCAAGTTAAGTCCCCCAAATGTTGGTATTCGTCTTGCATCAAGGTCTTGGTGTAGTGGAATATCTTCACTAAGTCAAGTTCCCCCGCGAATGGAAATTTCGTCGATGATAAGCATCCGTGCGTCACTCCATTCTTCTACCAAGTTCTTCGCCACACTTTCCCGAGTTCTGTTCAATCCCACAGCTGAATGCGTTGTTTCCCCATGTAGTATTGTAGCAGCAACCCCCGACATAGCAGTGACAACAATGGTTCGGTCGTTAAATGATGATCAATCAAACTGCAGAATTCTTTGCCATAGGCCATGACTAAGTCAATTACGGTAGACTTCCCACTTCCTCCAGGCCCATGTAGAAGAAGAATCAGTTGGGTGCCACGACTTCCCTTCAAAATCAAAAGGTTTTTACGAGAAAGTCGGACTTTTGCCTTCAACCCATATCCGGGACTCCATCCTCTAGTCCACCTTTTCAGCTTCTCATAAAATGTCAACAAGAAGGCTGCAATGATACACTCGAAAGCCCTTCTCTGCTTGTCGTCCAGATTGGCAGCCTTGCCAGTCACTTATACTTCTCACGCTTCCATTCGCCTGCGACACTTCAACCTGCGATTGTACTTAATACATTTGCCCTTTGGATGACTCCCGTTTGTTAAGTAGACTTCAATGTTCTTGTGATATCGAGGTGTAGGCGGTTCACTTGCTTCTTCTTTGTAGTGCCAGTCTGTGAAAGTCAGCACTTATGGTAACAAATTCGTCTTAATCTAACGAATTCTCAGGAATGGTAACTGCACGTTGTATCTGCGTTGTCGCTTCCATTGTGACGTATAGCTGTAAAACTAAGACTCAAATGTGCTTGCCAGAAGTCCCGGTTTAATCTGTTGTGCCCTGGCTCTCAAGATCACGTATCCATCTTCGTAAACCTTTTGAATCAGATCATCTTCCTCATGTTCGTGCTCATCATCAGATTCGTTTTCGTACATGTTCTCCTCCCAATTTTCCGGTCTATAGGGCTTAGTGACTCGTTGAAGATCATCCTCTTTCACCTTATACCTCGGGTTGTTGAAAGCGGTGTCTTGAATGTTCTGGATGAATGACAGTTTCCTTTCTGAGAAGACGACGGTTCTTCGTTATTCGCTTTTCTCAGAACACGTATTCATACACTTCACGAAGTCTTTCAGCGGAAGCAAAGTTGGTCTGGGGTACGGACTTCTTTAATCAGCCAAACATCGATGCGGCAAGTACAAAGCCAACAGCACTTCCGCATAAGTATCCGTTGCCTGGTTCAGTTCGCCAGTAGGAAACGTCAGGATATTCGCACCAAAACCGCCTGCATCTGAGAAGGCCCATGTGGAACCCGAACAAATGCTTCTTCTTTCCTCAAAATTACTCCGCTGAAGTTTCACCAGTTAACACCCCGTCGTTTCCTTTGATGCTGATGGATGCACGAAATGCCCAGTGTCAGCATAAAAGGCCATTTCTCCTCATCAGTTGCTGACGCTTCCGCCTGTGGACACTCTTCATTGGTCGTTCCTCGTAAAGCTCGAAAAACCGCTTCACTGACACATTCTCTAGATCTTTGTTTCGACACAGATAGTGGAGGCCTGGTTCTCAAGATAAGCCTGACCTGTTGGTGAATATCGTAGTTCTGATGACCATTCTTGTTTGTTCAACAGCAACATTACATCTTTGATCGGACGTAGAGAAAGCGATGCGAAAAGTAGAACCTTGATTTGTTCCGCGTAAGGAATGAGGCCAATGATGGACCAATGATATTTGACTGTTTATGGGCAAAAGCTGCACGGCAGATCGGACGAAGAGCCTCCTTGTTATCGTCTTCATACACTCTCCGTTTAGGGACTTAATAGCACGCTCAACAGTAGCTACTCGGCCGTGTCGTCTTGCTGCGTAACTTGTGTTGGTACTTCATCTGATACATGGCAAGGGTCCAACCGTAATAGAGGATACGTTGCTGTTGACATGCAAACTTGGACTCTGAAATAGCCTTGCACGACTTATTCTGGAACAGATCATACGCATTCCTTTCGGTTGGAATTCCACTATGGGCTGTTTCCGGAAACCTCCGGTCCAATCAAACCACTTGGTTTCTGTATTCACTGCAACCACCCTTGATTCCGACCGAGGCCTGTCAGGAAGCCTGTATCGACATTCGCACTTTGGGGCTGGTCCACATGTATGCGCTCGACCCAGCTTGTTGCACTTGAAGCATCCTTTGACATGACAAGAAGTATGATGTTGATAGAGAGCATTAATAATCACTGTAGGTGTTTCAGATACTGTTGCCCCGATACTCTTCTGAAATCCACAACACGAGCCTGCATTCTGGGTTTTGGCACTATGTTCCCTCATCACCGGTGGTTCCTGATCCATTCATTCCTTCACACTGTCGTAAATACCCAGTCAACAGATCCTCATAAGTAATTCGAATCCGCAGTGATCACAGTATGCAAACTTTCCCGATACAGCGTTGTACCCCTTCTTATGTCTTAGGTACCGGAGTAGCTGATCGACACAACCACAGGGGGATCCCGAAAACTCTTGGACACTTTACAAGCATGATCAGAAAGATCCAGGAGAGTTCTGGTATCTGTGGGGAACATCTCTGTAGTAGCCATCCGTTCGTGGTATCTTGAAAGGCACTTGTCGGACATCTCTTTCCGTTGCGATCTCGCTGCGCACAAAACACCTTCTTGCAGCTTAAGAAATTGCTTGATCCAAACTGTAAGATGGGTGTGCACTGACTTTCGGCCTTGTTCTTCAAATGCTGCTGCCATCGCCAACACTTCCCCAAAAAGTCCCGGCTCTTCTGTAGCACAGTGTTATGGCGGTCCCATCCTATAACTTTTTCACATAGAATGTCGAAACAACAATCGAAATGGAATGCTCCTAGTGCTGGAAATCTAACACGAAGCTGATCTCCGTTCTTTGTCTTCGTTCTTGAAGAATCTCCTCGCTTGCATCTTCCAATCACCGTCAGGCCCTTCCACTTCTTTCCGCTTAGTACTTCATTAGCTCACTGTTTTCGTCATCAAAAGCTCACTGTCAAGAATACAGTAACCCGTGCCAAAGTAGTGGTTCATTGATTCAGCGGTACCTCTAGCCAACTTGAGCTGCTTATTTGTGTGGGCAGTGCTTTGCTGATAGCATTACGGCATTCAGTATGCAACTTGCTTGATGTAGACCCGACTTGATAATTCCATTCTTTA
>CAICTM010001329.1:0-31673 GCA_903772945.1 Seminavis robusta | reverse complement strand
ATCCTTTGATGATGATCTCTCTCGTCGATTAGTTTTCATAGCTTTCTAATCTCTCTCATAACTTTCATTCTCTCAAACTCAAAACACTCGAAAGATCTTTACACTAGCTTTTAGCGTAGTGCAGTATGAATGAAACAGTCGTGCAGCAGCGATTCAAAGTAGTTCGCAGCATACAAAAGGAGCTTGGATTCCAGAGCAAGCTGTCAATTCAAGCTTCGTTGGATCACCTCATCTCGACTCTCGACGCAAAAGATGCCTTTGGACCAGTATCAAAAGAGGAGGGTGGAGTCCTTCACATCGGCACTCCCTGCGACAAGGGCATTGTCCAAGGACATGAATGGCTATCGTACGCGGGTGTGACGATGCAGCAAAACCATGTCGAATCAGCACTCGAGAAAGTGACCAAGAGTCTGGAGAAAGGTGGATTCGAGCAGTTCCCTAACCATTTTATGCACGGAACAACAGGAAACAGATTGCAGCTGATATGCGAACTCAAGGGGAAAATGAACCCATCGATGTCAGACGAGGAACATGACTTTGGGTCAGGTCTCTATTGCTTCAAGGGAAGTCTTGCCAAGGCGCTGTCCTTTGGAGTCGACAGAGCTTGGCCACGTCCAGACGGTGCTGGAGGTAGCAATCCTGCTATCGTCGTCTTCCCAAAACTTCATGGAGATTTTGACGAGGAAACAATCTACCACGTCGATTCGATTCTTCCATTTGGACAAGATGGATCCGGAATTAGAGATGAAGACGATTGTGCAGCATACAAGGCGATGTTGGATGACGCAACGTACAAGGATAAGAACAGAAACTGGAAGCTTTTTGTGAAAATGGCAAGACGCTTTTTCATTGTGCCCAATAAGCAAGGTGTCCATGTTTTTCATGGCTTGCTGCATGACTGTGACACTACTTCAACCACTGACGTGGATACGGTCACTGCGCCAAAGCCAGACGACGACTGGAATCAATATTGCTTCAAGGATGTTTATTTGCTCGGGAAAAGCAGGCTTTTTATTGAATTTCACATGGAGTGGGGGGGATGGGCCGACTCGGACAAGTCTCGTTTTGAATTTGATAAAAAGATGACAGAAGCAAACACCGATGAGATGGAAGATGATGGTGGAATTGAAACAGGTGTTCACCACGGTACCCTTGAGCCTCAGTCGAGCCCACCACCAAGAGCCTCAACTCAACAGGACGACACATTTTTCAACCTCCAAGAAACGTGGACATTGGCAAAGTTCTACTTCCCTGGCATCGTCCGAGGCGATTCTCCTGAAGGATTCAAGTCAACGAGGCTAATCAAAAGGTCCCTACGGGATGAGGTTGAATGGAAATTGTTCCAGCTGAAGCAAAAAGACCAAGACAATTTTTTGGAATTGATGAAGCCGGAGAACGCGGCGACACTTTGTGGCAAGATTGGTATGAATGAAACAGTCGTGCAGCGGCGATTCAAAGTAGTTCGCAGCATACAAAAGGAGCTTGGATTCCAGAGCAAGCTGTCAATTCAAGATTCGTTGGATCACCTCATCTCGACTCTCGACGCAAAAAATGCTTTTGGGGCAGTATCGAAAGAGGAGGGTGGAGTCCTTCAGATCAGCAAATTCAATGGCACTCTCCACGACAAGGGCATTGTCAAAGAACATGAATGGCTATCGTACGTGGGTGTGACGATGCAGCAAAATCAAGTCGAATCGGCACTCGAGAAAGTGACCAAGAGTCTGGAGAAAGGTGGATTCGAGCAGTTCCCTAACCATTTCATGCACGGAACAACAGGAAACAAATTGCAGCAGATATGCGAACTCGAGGGAATAATGAACCCATCGAAGTCAGACGAGGCACATGACTTTGGGTCATGTCTCTATTGCTTCAAGGGAAGTCTTGCCAAGGCGCTGTTCTTTGGAGCCAACAGAGCTTGGCCACGTCCAGATGGTGCTGGAGGTAGCAATCCGGCTATTGTCATCTTCCCAAAACCTGATGAATTTGACGAGGAAACAATCTACCGCGTCGATTCGAATCTTCCATTTGGACAAGATTGATCTGGAATTAGACTTGAAAAGCCTAGTGCAGCATACAAGGCAATGTTGGCTGACGAGACGTACAACGATAAGAACAAAAACTGGAAGCTTTTTGTGAAAATGGCAAGATGCTTTCGCACTCTGCCCGATATGCCAGGTGTCGGTGTCTTTCATGGCTTGCTGCATGACTGTGACGCTAATTTAGCCACTGAATTGGACAAGGGCGCTGCGCCAAAGCCAGATGACGATGGCTGGGATCAGTATGGTTTCAAGGATGCGGATTTGCTCGGAGAATGCAGGCTTTTTATCGAATTTTACATTGATTGGGAGCACTGGGACGACTCGAACAAGTCTCGTTTTGAATTTGATATATGACAAAAGCGGCCTTGAAAGTTGACGATGAAGCTCGGGCCCGGAAGAGACATGTAATGGAGGCGGCGGCAGAAGGGCCCTATTAGTAGATGACGGCGACGATACTTTAGTGCGAGACGAGAGTGGTGAAGACTTCTTCTGACACTGATGGCTATGGGCCTGGTGCAATTGCCCTTACATTGCTGCAAATGTTCAACAACAACATCCTGTCGAGACTAATGAAGAGGACGACGACAAACAAACTGCCAACACCAGTCAGTTGTTGTCGAGACTGTTGTAGAGGACGACGATGACATTGCAGCGGAGGAGGAGACGGCGACTATAGCTTGACAGATATATATATATATATTTATAGTGTTTCCGTTTTTTAGACATGTCAGGCCTTGTAGCCCAAAGCGCAATGAATTACATGGATCTAACCTGCTGGTACCGGTACGCAGCTGTCTTTTGTCAAGCCTTGTGCTTCATATATGCATCACAGAGATTCCCCGTCGCCGTTCATAGTTTTTCCAAGGAGACAATGTCTGCTTGGCACAGCGTACTCTCCGATGTCCATCCTGGTCTCTAGAGAGTCTCAAGATTGGGAGTCCACTGCATCAGGGTACTTGCACTTCTGCTGCTGACGGTGGAATCTTGAAGTTGTAATGGATCTCGTAGCAACTGCTTGATCTGTCCGCGGGATATGCATACGGTACACGGAGATTTTGGCGGTAGCTAGATGCATTAGCCAGGACTTGCTCTTTCCTCCGAGGAATTCCTTCCCGATACTAAACTTTCACACCTGCCCTTTCTAGCTTGCTTTAGGCGCCATCGCTGAAGCCCTTCGAACCTGGCAACACATGCAGCAGCAAGCTACGATACCCGTTCCTTGATGTGGATCGGGTCGTATCTGGCCGTTGGCGAGTTCGGAACAACGACTGCTGTGGTCAAGTGTTGGCGACGAAGCACGACCTAGAATATTTCTTGGTACGATTTTTACGTGATGCTACCGTGGTGGGAATCGAATCGACGAAAGTGAAATGACTGCCTGTTGAAAAAGCAGAAAGCTCACAGTTCCAACAATTTAAAGCTCGATAGCACACAGCAAAGCCCAACAGCAAACAAGAACACAATAGTAACATCTTCCACCTTATTTACTTATTTCCACGCAAAATGACCTACTCGTACTTCAACGCCAACAATACCAACATGACTGCCCCTTCCTCCGTCCTCTCGGAAAACCAACATCCAATGACCTTCCACCCAACACCCCCCGCCACCGGTTGGATGACGGAGAAAGCGTCCCGCCCGCTTCAAGAAGCCAAGCCCCAGCAGCAGATGCGCGTCAGTCGCAAGAGGTCTTCTTCGAACGAAAATGACAGTCATCATCATCAGCCCCAAGAACAACAGTGGATTGCCGCTCAGCCTCTCCATGACTACAACACTACCAGTGCTCCCAATAAAAGACGCAGGGGACTCACCGACGCAACCACGGCAACCATCAATCACCCATTTCCCGCTACTACAATGACTAATTCTACTTTCTACTGGAGATCCAACTAAGAAAGAGAAGCTTGGCGGGCTGGATCGTGATGTCGTTTGGACCAGCCACACAGCAGTTCGGCAGCTCCGGAACAGTTAGTATGACAATTGGGATATCGGTTCCATTGCATAGCAGGGAAGACACATATAAGTATGGCAGATTCGATTCCATAAAAAGTTGCATAATCAGTACTAGTTCTCAGATTCATAAGATACATCATGCTACTTATATTCTAGCTAGTCTACAACCACAAGAGCCGACAATTTTCCACGAGTTTCTGGTCTACCGTGCGTGAGGCTCATCTTTGGTTTCCTCTGCGGCTCTTCTTCTGTTGTATTGAATCGGAAACCCATGTGGTCGAGCCAGCGAAAAGGAGCACATGTGGACGAGCTAGCTAGGAATGAACGGTTTCTGCTGCAGCGCCTACTGAACTACAGTACCAATGGCCTGCGAGCAATATAATATCAAGTCCATGGCTGAATAAAACTACTTGTTAATGATGATAGCGTCAATCCGCTGTGTGCGTGCCTGTCCACATCCCATTTGCACCAGCCTGGACGTACCGGTACTGTAGCCATTCTCTTGTCATGCACTCAATTTTTGTCATCATTTCTTTGTTTAGTGTTTGCTTATTATTTCTTTCGACAAATAGTGACACCATCGGCAATGGTCAAAAAGCTAACTCGATCGATGCGACTATCGTTGTGAATTTTGTGTGCCAATTGTTGAATGCATTTGGTATCGTGCATTTTCCGGGCCAACATGGCCGCGTCCGACGTGTCTTCTTTCGTGTGTGCCGCCAATGTGTCGACAATGTCGGCGGGAAGCACGACCCTACCACCCCAGAGTGTATTATCAACGACAATGAGTCCTCCCGGTTTGGTGAGTTGGACGCACTTTTCGTAGTAGTCATCGTAGGACTCTTTGTCGGCATCGACAAAGCACATGTCGACAAAGGCTTCGCCTTGTTCTGTCAAGAGTGTGGACAGAGATTCCTTGGCATCGCCAATGCGCAAATCAATCAAATCGTCCACACCAGCTTTTTTCCAATACTCTTGTCCAATTTGGGCAAAGTCGGCGGAAACATCCAATCCAATGACTGTTGGTGTTCTGGCGTTGCTAGTATTGTTGATTTTCTGAAGACACTGTGCCAATGCCAATGTAGTAACGCCGCGAAAGACGCCCACTTCAACGACCACTTGGGCCTTCATCATTTCGAGGAGCATGCAGAGGAAATTGGCTTCATCGAGGCCACCGGCCATCATGGCGCGGGGCATGCCTTGGACTTTTTGTTGGAGTTCCGATTCTTCCACTGTAGGCTTTAAACTGTAGCGATTGGAAAATGTCTGCAATTGAACGGGTACTTGGGAAGGGTCGGGCAGTTGTTGAGCTAGAGCGTCCTTTCCTTGTTCCTTCAACTGTCCTTTCACTTCGTCCATCCAGCCTTTGTGTCGACCATAATCTGCAATGGTGGGTGCCGAAGAAAACTTGCTGGTGGGTTCAGAGGCAGCAGCTGATGTCATGGTAGAGTACCGTTTTATTTTTACTTGCTGATTACTTTTTCAGTTCTCTTCCTTTCAAGTTGTGTGCTCAATGCCTCTAGCTAGCCTTTCGTTTCAGGTGGATAGAGTTTCTTTTGCCAGTAGATAATGAGAGCGATTTCGTACGATCACATCTATCTATCTTTGCTTGATGATCTCGAGAAGAGTTTTGACAAGATCTCAAGATCTCCTGCGAAAAAGGATCTTTTGAAATCCGGCCACGACTCAAGGATCTTTTGAGGGATCGAATCGAATCGAATCGATTGAATCGAATCGAGTCTACAAGGTTCCACGTGGAATTGTCTGGATCGGCACATGGCACAGAATCTTTCTTTTGCCATTTCAGAGGCAGCCTCTCATTGACCATCTATCTGTAATACAGGTTGTTGCTCCTACAGTACCACTGGTATCGATAGAGCCATGTCATCATCACTGGCGTATTCCAGAAGAGCCCTTAGCACTGCTACCAGTAGTACTACCCGCAAGGTGGTGGAACGGGTCCGTGCTCGAGTATTTTGTCACTCGGACAGCTACTCATCATCATTATCATCGGAAGATGGAGGAGGCAATCCAGTGACCATTTTCTCCTCTCCAGAAACACTCTCCCCGAAGACACAAGAAAAACTCGCCAAGGAGTGCGATTGGGAAAGTGTCATGGTTCCACACTTCTCTATTTTAAATAATAATAACAACAACTCACCTCCTCCATTATCCTTTTACATGCCATCGGGAGAACAAGTCAGTTTTTGTGCCCATGCTGCCATGGGAGCTGCCATGGAGATTTGTCTGCAACAACAACAACACCAACAACAACAAGAAGATCCACCCGAAGAACAACACATATCCTTCACGGTAGATTCCAAAGAATATTGGACATCCATCTACGATCTAGATATTGTTGCCTTGGAAATGAAGAACACCCAAGTCTACCAACAAACACCAATCTCACAGCCATCCATGCTGTATCGCATGTTAAGGGACTATTGTGGTCTCGAGACGGCCGATATCGCCACCACGCCGCGTTCTGATGTCATGACAAGCGAATTTGAAACAACATCCTACAATAATCACATTCTCTGTCACGGTTCCATTGCCCGTCCGAAAACACTCGTACCGCTCTGGTCCGTCGACGATTTGCACAAAAAGGCAACGGCTCCTTCGACTACAAGCTCCAACAATTTTGCCCTGGCATGTAAAGCACTGGACGATACCACGGGATTGTATTTGTATGCCAAATCCAATGAGGAAGATGGCGCTTGGCATTGTCGACAATTTCCACGAGCATCTGGCTATGCGGAAGATCCCGCTACGGGAATTGCGGCCGCGGCATTGGCATGTCATTTGTATCATCATCACGAAATCGAATTGCCCGTATACAAACTGTATCAAGGAAGTGCCATGGGAAAACCGTCCTTGATTGTCGTGGATCAATTGGCGGTCGTGGAGGAGAAAGCAAGCGATGACGACGACAAGTCATTCTTGCAGGCATCGTTTCGACTCTTGGGAAGAGTGGAAATGGATGAACGAGACACTCTGGAGGTGGATGATTAATTAACAAGAGTCGATACCGTACACACAGCTAGTCTAGCTATGGCTAGCTACCGATAGTAGTCATTTCGAAATTTGTTAGTTGAAACTAAACACTAGACTATGAAAGCTGGCTGGCTGGCTGTTGAATCATTGCTGAAAAGATGTTCTAGCGACGCTTATTACTTAATTCTGCAACTGCTGTTGTTGTTGCTGTTGCTGTCGTTGTTGTTGTCGCTGTTCTAGTAGTAAGAACAATTTGGTGGCATTGGCCTTTTTTTCCAAACAGGGCTTGTTCTTCCAACAGCAGAGTCGATAGCGTGGATCCTCCGCATCTTGCAAACAACGAAACACACCGGCCGGATGAGCCCCAAAACCACCTTCCACAAAGTGTTTGATGATTCGGGCAAAGTTGGAACAACAATTGGCCACCATGAGGCGTGCATGCATTTGGAGTTGAACAGTCGTCATGGCTGACAGCACCTGTTCATCCCCCTGATCCCCTTGGTAAAAACCAGTGTCCGCAGGAATGTCGTGTTTATTCACAATAAATAATGATACTGCTAGCGCTGGATGTTGTTGTTGCTGTTGTTGCTGTTGTTGCTGTTGTTGTTGCAGGTACTTTTGTTGTTCCGCAATCATCTTTTTAGATTCTGTGGTGAAAATAATGGCCGCTGGCAAGGAGGTGGAAGTGTTGTGGATGGAATAATATTCGTTTGTTGGTTGCAGAACAAGCTTGGACCACTCGGCCGCCACTACATCCATGTGTTGCGAAAATGTCAAACATTCACTTTCCTCGTGACACTTATCGGTGGCCCGAATGGGTAGTCCGACCGTTTGGTGGGGATCAAATCCCCGTGGCAAGGAATCTTTTGCTTGCGACCAAATGAGCTGTGCCGTTGTGGGGAGAGGCCGCAACGAGTAGCTGGTGTATGCGGACATCATGGTGTGAAGCGTCCCAGCGGCACGACCAAATCGCCACCCTTCGCCAGCAGCTTTGCGGAGGAGTTGGATTCTTTGAATATCCTTTGTCGTGTGGTTGTTTTTGGCATGATGATTGTCGTCCATGAGAGTGGCCATGATATCTTGTGCATTTCGTTCCGGTTTGTGTTTCATGTAGCTGAGTGAAATCCATTCCATTTCCCACTCATCGGCCACTGCAAAGACCACTTTGGTGTTATTGAGTTTGGTCGGTAGAGTTCCTTCTTTGTAAAGGCCTTGTAGCTCTGTGGCATTGAGCTGATACCCATTGTGGAGGTCCTCTATTGTTGGCACACAAGGACTGGGGGGACAGAACGTGCATTGATAATCCTTGCGTGGGCACGATGCCAGTTGCCATCCGGCTCGATAGTCTTTGTTTTTGGTGACATTGGATGGGAGTTGTTGATTGACAAAGTGAACGACTCTTTGGACGGCCATGCCGGCCTTGAAGGCATGGATCATGGACCAGTAGACATCGGCTCCAATACCGTAATTTAGGATATTGGCAACCAGGTAGTTGGTATTTCGGCACTCAAAATCAAAATTTCCAATATCATATTGTTGTTGTATTCTTTGGAAGGCTTGTGGATTGTCCTGTCTGGCCCGTGCTTCAGGTAGTGCTGGTAGATGTTGATGAATGTGAAGGGCCATATAGTGGAGACGAATATTCCAAAGGCGCTTGGCTTCCAATGTAGGATTCTTGTAGGAAACGTTGAGAATGTTGGACCCCTGAATTGCCAATGTCTGTTCCAATAGAGCTGTCAAATGCTCGTCACGTTCCAGCAAGTGAGGTATATTCAGAATGTTTGTTTGGACATAATGGTCGTCCATTCGGGAATTACGAAAGCGTGGCCCCTGCAACCAACGGTTCGAGTTGATATTAAGATCACTCCATAATATTGTTGTTATTGTGGTTGTTTCTTTGTTACTGCTGTTTGATGTGTTGTTGAAGCTCTGCCATTGCCAGCTATTTACAAGCTGAATACTGCTGTTCTCCTTGCTGGCCACCAGTATCCCAAAAAAAGTTGCCCAGGCCACAGCAATGGTGGCGATGAGGGCTTGAAGAAGTCTTAAGGAACATCCTCTCCAAACACGTTGTTGTTGATGTTGCTTGGTGGGAACCATTATAGGATCTTGGTCTGTTTGCTGCTTCTACCTGCCATTTTCTCTTGCACGCAGATCTTCTAGCCAGCTCTCATATCTTTGCTTGCTAATCTCGAGAAGAGTTTTGACAAGATCTCGATGATCTTTGGACATCCTGTCACAGCTCCAGGTTGCTTTTGAGAGGTTGCTGACGGCAAAGGCGTTGAAGGCCGAACTTTGCGGGGCAGTTCATAGATAGATTATCTACTTGCATCTTGCTCTCTCCGGAAGCCATTGGCTACCATACTGCTTTGCCTAGCCTCGCCCCCCTCGCTCCTTAACGTATCTATTTAGTATTTATTTTCACCAGGTACCGTAGCTGACTTGGAGCGGTGCACTTATCTGCGCTGAAAGTTCATGTATTATTGGTCAATTGAGACAGACCAAACCGAAAATGGCACAGATGATACGAAAGAAAACAAGCCCAAGAGATTTGGGGTTTGCTTCAACCTAGCTAAGCTAAGTTGTTCACGGTTACACTACTGGCATCCCCGTTGCGAACATCGCGGCCAGCTAGCGAGATACACGGAGCCATCATTGTTGTCAACCAAAATACTAATGAGATGCTGCAAGGACAGGAGAGCTGTCCACACCTCGTCTGTAAATTGATCATTTATTTTCGGCCAACAAGGTAGTGTGCTTTTGGAAAAGCAATCCAGCCAAATTCCGCTGACAGTAACAACCTACGCACTCGGGTCAGAAGTTGGTCTCTTTGCTGTCACACATGTTTTGGGTTCAGGCCCTGCACTGCGAAGGCCCTTGAAGAGCCATCGATAAGCATGCGGTCGGTCCACAAAATAAACCATAGCCACAGAGGCATCACGGCCAGCTACTTCAACGGCATCACCGTTTCAGGCCGTTTCATTGTGACAGTCACAGGCACACTGCAAACTTGTCTTGTCAAAGGCTAGATGGATGCCTTCGGCTGGAATGCAGGGTCCCCGCCATTGGCTAGGAATGCAGGTGGCATTGATCTGGCACAGTGCTTGGGGAACACTGCCCGACAACAAGGCATTGCCCTGGACATCCAAGTAATATAGGGACTGATTCAGCGTATGGAGTGCCTCTGGAATCGTACCAATAAGCCCGTTGTTGGACAGGTCTAATTTTCCCAGGGATGTGAGCAATCCAAGCTCACTGGGAATGGATCCAGTATGATTGTTCTCCCGAAAGTCCAAAGCATATAGCCCCGTCAAGCGACCCAGCTGTGTCGGCAAGGTCCCTCCAAGCTGTGGATTTTTTTGGAGTGTCAGAGCTAGGTTAAGATTGGATAGGTTTCCCAGCTCTGAAGGCAGGGTGGACAAAAAGTTGTTAGTGTGCAACGACAGGAGCGTACTGGCGGTCAACAGACCCAATTCTGTAGGGATCACCCCTTCGAATTGATTGCGATTCAAGGACAACACGAGCATATTACTGGAAAGCAACCCAATAGTGGAAGGAACTGTTCCATGGAATCGATTTCCCGCCAACAGAAGCCATAGAAGGTTGGAGAGTTGGCCTACCTCCTCTGGAATGGTTCCTGTAGATTGTTGATGGTTGTGGAAGCAAAGGAAGATCAGTTTGGCTTCGCACTTGCTATAGCGAGATGGTCGCAAAACATATCCCTTCAATTGACTTACCGGAATGATCATTGTTGTCAACCGAAAACCTACCGAGCTGCGGCAGAGACACGAGAGTTGTCAGCACGGGGCCTGTCAACTGATCATTCTGGCCCAACACTAGGGTATGCAGATTGGTCAGCAAAGAAAATTCACTGGGCAGCGATCCTGTATGACCATTGCCAGCCAGAGATATTGCTTGCAGGTTTGTCAACCGCGCAACTTGTGATGGAATGGTTCCACCTTGCTGCGTGTTGTGAATCCAGAGTCTTGTCAGCGCTGTAAGCTCTCCCACTTGTTCGGGAATTGGGCCCTGCAGTTGACGATTGTATTCCAGCCCCAAGCTTTGGAGGGACGTCAACAAAAACAGCTCGGGCGGCAGCGTGTTCCTCAAATTGTTGCGGGCCAATCCCAAGTTGAAAATGACGCCCGCTTGGTTGCACATGGGCTGGAGTTGTTTCGTGATGAGAGTTCGGACCTCGCTGTGCCAGGCACATTCGTGGACGGTATGATTCAGCCAGTTGTCGCGTTGTTGCCATTGGTCACCACCGGTGGCATAATACAAGCTTGCCAGAGCAAAACGTTGATGTATCCGCCAGTCCTCAAAGACAATGTTGTGGCTGTCGACATCCTCTAATAACCACTCGAACGCTTGTGCTTGTGGGGACTCTGGATCGTCTTGAACTGAGCGAACTGAGTAGTCAGGGAGTAACGACAAGTAGTAGTTGGCGATAGAGACAGTGGGAGCTTCGGATGGTACGGCAGTGATGGGTGTTGCGATGCCTTCATTGTCTGGGTTCTGGTCCCCGACGAGCAACATCGTCACCACAATGACACTAATGACGACTAGCAAACCAATGGCGCCCATTGCCAGGATCCTTAATTCACGATGCCATGTATCCTTGGCATTCATCAAGCGGGTTGTCATACGGGTGGCCCTGGGCAAATCATCAACGTTTGTTTGTTCATTCTCGTGAACGAGATTGGCCACCGGGATCGATGGGTCGTGAGATGTAGAACCATGATGTTCACTGCCGCGCAAACCAGCTCGTCCATCTTCGAGATTTCCACCCGTTGCGTGGGCTCCAGGGACTAGCAATTGCGGGAGCGGGTCGTGGCCTATGGATGTTCGTTGGGAGGGGTCATCATCTTCGTGGTGATCGCGCTGTTGTGACTTGTCTCCTTCCGTCTTGGTCAAACTATCACCACTGCTCTTATCTCGGGTGGTTGCGTCATCTACATCCGCCTTGTTCTTATTAAAAGCAGCAGACTTTTCTTCCATCAAGTCTGACTCGAAGATGGCAATTCCAACTCCAACAACACTATTAGTAATACCGGCAGTTTCTGATGATACTCTCGCAGCCACTTTTTCCTGGTTGACTTCCTCAGAGAGGCCACCGTCGTCGAGCTCATTTTTGACGGCTGACGTCTCTAAAGCCGTGTTGCTTTTGGCAGCAGCCGTCTCCTTTTTATCTACAAGGTTTGCCTTTGTGTCCAGGGCAATTCCAATTCCAACGCCAACAGCATTAGAAGTATTGGTTTCGGATTCTTCGAGCGCCTGCATGATAGCTAGATAGCTAGCTGAGAGATGAGGCAGATTTGAGGTATTTAAGCGCTGGAGGGTACGATACCGGTACTAGCTAGTAGGATGGTTGTTGCCAGTGATGGGAGAGGGGAATGGAATGAGTTTGACCTGTACGAGGCACACGTGGTCTGTGGAGTTGTGCGTGTGGACTGTGGACTGCGGAGCTCTATGCAGCGCCCATCCTTGCTGCCCCTTCCTGTTCCGACAGATCGAAGTGTCTTTTGTGGCTGAGACCAGCGCACCCAGATTACGTGGTGTACATGTATAGTCAGCGCTCTCTCACAGGGTTACTCACCATTTTTTCTCGAGACCCAGATTTTTAAGAACATATTCCCATAAGATTTGGCGATAAATCTTCTTTAATATTGGGCTGGTTTGTCTTTTATGTCTCGAGTCATTAAAGACATAGACCAATGTCTCGCAACTCGTGACTTCTAGAAAATTCCGAAGTGTACTCAAATGTCTATAGACGTCTCAAGTCTCAAGAGCTCAAGAGAGCTCTCGCGACATCCTAAATGTCTCGCAACATCCTAATGTCTCGAGACATGTCTCATTTGTCTTTTCATTAAAAGGACAACCCCTTAAATACGAGTGTAGAAACAAGACTTAGAGTCTCGAGTCATGTGAGATATAAGCCCAATGGCTCGCGACGTCTAGAAAATTACTCAAATGCTCAAATGTCTATCTACAAATTCATCGTCACTGCAACTCAACCAAGACATTTAATATCGCATTCCTTGAATGCTGGATCTCTGAAGCTTTTAATTTGTACGGTGCGGTACGGTACCGTGCGCAGGTACAAAAATCGTCAACGAAAATTCTCTTGAAAATACTAAAAGACTGCCCACTGATAATTCAGAGGGAATACTAATACAACACTAAAGTGTTCGGGGAAAGTGTTCAGGAGAAGTGTTGGGGAGCAGTGTTTCAGAGAAGTGCAACCAAATTTGCAGAGGAAAGCGATTCTCAGCTTGCCTTTTGAAAAAGAAACAGCATCACACTGAGCATCCTATGGCAAGGCAACCCAATCAGCACTGTGAAGACCTTCAGGACATGAAACTACAGCCTACGGTATGCAGCAGGGAGCGACTCGAGATACTGTAACGATTGAATCATTCAGAGAATCGACATTTCGTTGATTCATGGGGTCGTTGCACAAAGCAATCATCCATGGAGGTATTAGCTGCGGTATCGCAGCGAGCTAGTTCCACGGTGTCACTGTTTCATTGTGACAGTCACATGCACACTCCAAACTGGTATTGTCAAAGGCCAGATGGGCGCCTTCAGCTGGAATGCAGGGTCCCCGCAAGAAGCTAGGAATGCAGGTGGCATTGATCTGGCACAGTGCTTGGGGAACACTGCCCGACAACAAGGCATTGCCCTGGACATCCAAGTAATATAGGGACTGATTCAGCGTATGGAGTGCCTCTGGAATCGTACCAATAAGCTCGTTGTTGGACAGGTCTAATTTTCCCAGGGATGTGAGCAATCCAAGCTCACTGGGAATGGATCCAGTATGATTGTTCTCCCGAAAGTCCAAAGCATAGAGCCCCGTAAAGCGACCCAGCTGTGTCGGTAAGGTCCCTCCAAGCAGTGGATTTTTGTGGAGTGTCAAACCTACGGAGAGATTGGATAGGTTTCCCAGCTCTGAAGGGATGGTGGACCAAAAGTTGTTGGTGTGCAACGACAGGAGCGTACTGGCGGTCAACAGACCCAATTCTGCAGGGAGCACCCCCTCGAGTTGATTCCGACTCAAGGACAGTACACGCATGTTGGACAGCAAGCCAATAGTGGAAGGAAGTGTTCCATGGAATCGATTTCCGGACAACAGAAGCCATCGAAGATTGGAGAGTTGTCCTACCTCCTCGGGTATGGTTCCTGTAGATTGTTGATGGTCGTGGAAGCAAGCAAGATCAGTTTGGCTGCACGCTTGCTGTAACTATTTCAAAACTATCAATGCAATTGACTTACCTGAATGATCATTGTTATCAATCGAAAACCTTCTGACCTGAGGCAGGGACAGGAGAGTATTCAGCACAGGGCCTGTCAACTGATCATTCTGGCCCAACACGAGGGTGTGAAGTTTGGTCAGCAAAGAAAATTCGGTGGGTAGCGATCCTGTATGACCATTGCCAGACAGAGATAATGCTTGCAGGTTTGTTAACCGACCAACCTGGGATGGAATGGTTCCACCTTGCTGCATGTTGTGAATCCACAGTCTGGCTAGTGCGGTAAGCTGTCCCACTTGGTCAGGGATTGGGCCCTGCAGTTGAAGATTGTATTCCAGCACCAAGTTTCGGAGGGACGTCAGCAAAAATAGTTCGGGTGGCAGCGTGTTCCTCAAATTGTTTCGGGGCAATCCAAATTCGGAAATGACGCCCTTTTCATCGCACATGGGCTCGAGTTGTTGTGTGACGAGATTCCGGACCTCGCTGTGCCAGGCACATTCATGGACAGTATGATTCATCCAGTTGTCACGTTGGCGCCATTGGTCACCACCGGTGGCATAATACAAGCATGCCAGAGCAAAACGTTGGTGTATCCGCCAGTCCTCAAAGACAATATTGTGGCTGCCGACATCCTCTAATAACCACTCAAAAGCTTGTGCTTGTGGGGACTCTGGATCGTTTTGAACCGCACGCACCGAGTAGTCCGGAAGTAGTGACAAGTAGTAGTTGGCGACAGAGACAGTGGGAGCCATGGATGGTGCCGCAGTGATGGCGGTGGTGGGTGGTGCAATCTCTTCATTATCTGGGTTCTGGTCCCCGACGAGCGACAGCGTCACCACAATGACGATGATGACGACGAGCAAGCCAATGGCACCCAGCGCCAACAAAATCTTCTTTTCGTGATGCCACGTACCATTGGCATTCGACGGCCGGGTTTCCATACTGGTGGCGCGGGGCAAATCAAGGCCTGCTTCTTCATCCTCATCAACGAGATTGGCCACGGGGGTCGTGTGGTCGCTAGTAGTAGAGTCATGTTCACTGCTGCTCATACTAGCTCGTTCATCCGTGAGATTGATAAAGCCGCCACCACGAGCGTGGGCTCCAGGGATCCCGGCCGATTGCTGGAACAAGCCATGGCCTCGCGTCAAGGATGTTCGTGGGGCGGAGTCATCTTGCGTACCGGTAAGTCTGGGGGGTGGTATGTGGTGATCCGGCTGTTGTGACTTGTCTGCTTCCGTCTTGGTCAAAAAATCAAGACAATGGAATGGTTCACTACCGCTCTTATCTCGAGAATCAGCGGGATTGCTGTTGGCAACAGGGTGGGCTCCAGGGATGAGAGATTGGATGATTGCATCCTCTACTCCCTCCTTGTATTTAACAGCAGGCTTCTGCTGCTTTACCAGGTCTGACTCTGTGTTAATGTCAATCCCGACTCCAACAGCAATAGTAGAATCAGTGTCTGATGCTGTTATCGCAGCCACTCGTTCCTCGTTGACTTCCTCAGAGAGGCCACCGTCGTCGAGCTCATGCAGGATGATAGCTGACTTCTCTTCTTCGTCTTCCATCTCAGTATCCCTTTGCTTTTTCGTCAGGTCCACGTTATCGTCAATGGAGATTCCAACTCCGACAACATTGGTAGTAGTATCGGTTTCGGATTCTGGTATCCTGGCTGCAGTTTTCTCCGTGTCTCTGGCTGATGAGAGACCCCCGTCTTTGAGCTCCTTCATGATACAGTACCGGTAGTCTAGCTAGCCGCGAGATGAGAGAGCTTTGTGGTGCTTTAGCGCCGTTGGGCGAAGAGGTCCTGAGCTGTTGTTGATAGTGTGGGGTAGAAGGAAAAGAGGTGGTTGTTTTATTCTTTTAAGTAAAACTAACTCAGACAAGTGGTTTTTACTGTTCCATCCAGTTTGGTGGTACAGCGACAGCGAATAAAACGAGAGCAGCACAGCTGCGTTTTGTTGGGGATTGGGTGTGTCAGAGGTCAGAGGTCACACCCTTCTTCAGTGGTAAAAAACGGAATGGTCCGAAAACAGGTGTATTCTTTTCTCTTCGGCTTCCAGATAATACTAGTATTCAGGGAGGAAGACAGTTTTAGGTGGGTAGATGCGGTACATATAGGGTTAAAGATACCGGTATTGTTTACTTTCTTTGTATCAAAAAACAATAATACCGCATCTACCAGATTTTGAAAGTTGCCATCCTGGACTGGGTGATTTACAGACATATAGTACAGAACTCAGTACGGTACAGAACTCGTACGGTGTAGCAGTAGTCTTACTAGGCACCTCAGAGCCTCAGAGTACTACCGGTATTAGTCTTCTACTAGTACTAGTCTTCTACCCAGCAGTAGCCAGCTACTCGAGCACTTGAGTTATTGAGTTTGCATTTATCTCAGCGAACCGACACGATTGATCCTGGCTACAGTAGCGCCAGATACTATTTTTTAATACATGTAGTAGGAAGGTGAGCTACGCAAGCTGCAGCTGCAGAGGTGTCATGATGGGTTGAAAATGATCCTTTGATTACTCCAGTAGAGCTTTAGGCAATGTAGTCCTCGGTGTGGACTTAGTTAGTGGATTGATTGAAGAGACTCGACGACTCGACTCGACTCGACTCACTCCTCAGTTTCGAGATCCTGGTGTGGCAGTGTGGCAGTGTGGGAGCGGAATCGGTGAAGACGGCGACAGCGCCTTGACTGGCACGATAACCCTTTTGCTTAGTGCTGGAAACGCGACTCTGACCTCGTTCATAAGAAGCTTCCAGCACAGGTGTTCATTTTCCTTGGAATTAGCGGATCTAGGCCACTGCCTGGAAGGTCCGTCATGCGACTGCTAGCTGGCTAGTCGCCACTTCGAGGGGTAGCCCCTCTCCGAGTTGAGTTCGCCCAAACCCAGTGCACGAAGTTCGTTTCAATGCCAGTATACTTGCTTGCTAGCTAGCCAGAACATCAGAGTGCCGAGCCACGAGGGAGTCTGGAATATTTTGCCCCAGGGGGGCCTACAACTACTAGCTAGTGCCTGGCTAATGTCCTCTACTAGTTTTCTTGGGGAAACTGCACATTTTCTCTGCATCCATAGTCTTCCATAGATTGCCGGCCACATCCTCAATTCCATGTGGTCTTTCAGTTCCAAATACTAGCCTGCAATGCATTGGATGTCAAAAATGACAAGATCCAGTTTGTCCATTACTAAGAGTATTTATTGCGCTCAGTTCAGTCCTGGGCAAGGAACACAGTCACAACCACAAAGAGAGGTTCCCTGGCATACTTGAATTTCACTCTTTACTTGGTAGCACTGTCCACCAAAACATTTTAACTCCTGCTGATACATTTTGCCACATAGTTGTTCAGGGATGCTGCCTGACAAGGATGTGTTTGCCACTACCAAGCTTTTCAAGTTTTTCAATGCAAGCAACTCAGAGGGCAGTGTGCCAAAGTGGTTGGTATTTTGCAGCTCCGATGTCGTGAGGTTCGCCAGTAGGCCAACTTCTGTGGGAATAGAACCAGTCCCCAATCAGCAAGCATGTGGTATAGTTGACCTGGCTGATCCTTTATGTCCAAACGAATTAGTTGTAGGTTGTAGTGGTGGCAGTCAGTGGCCTTTGGCCTTCGGCCTGCGGACTGTTTGTTCTGTTGTTGTTGTTGTTGTCCAATACTACAATGTATTACTCCAGAGTAATGATCACATGATCACAACCTTTGCCTTGGCATTGGCACACGACAGGGCACAATAAGCTGCACACTCTCGGTTACGCCATAGAGTTGTACACAGACAATGACTGCGCATAGGACACTGTATCGTACATGTACGTTTCTGGCACATGAGAACTGGATGCTCTGCTTCTGCATACAGCACCTATGAACAGTTCGGCCATACAAACACTGCCGATCAGCAAGCGATGGGTGGTCTGGCATAGCACTAGCTTTTGTCCAGACACTCCAGCCTTGTTGACTATCCATTGTAGTACCGAACACATCAGTGATTTTATTAGATATGAACAGTTTTGGGGAGATAGACTCTGACGATGACATTGTATCAGTTGGCGATGGTGTAGAACTTTTTACTCCTACTCTTTAATTAAACTCGGAGTACGACGGTGTTAATTAAATATCCATGTGGTTGGACTGTCGCACTACATACTGCAGCTATACTGCATACTGCTACTCAGGCAAACATGATACTTAAACATACATGATAGCGGTATTTTTTGAAAAGCAGAAGGTACTCTTCAGTAGCTAATTTTATAATAGCTGGATTTTATTGAGGTTCATCCCTGCGTGCGCGAAGTGGGCGTAGAAGCTTTAACCACTGAAATGTCATTAATTAATTCAGACATCGAAGTGTTTTAAAGTTCCTCAATCGTCCTCTCTCAACGAAGGGCAAAGAACTCCTGGAGCCGCTTATGACGTTCTGAGTTCTCAATAAGTTAGTCAGTTTTGCCTTGCGTGCGCGAAGAGGGCATCGCAGATTTACCACTGAACTGTCATTATCTCTTCATCGAAGTGCTTTAATTAAGGTTCCTCAGTCTCGGAAGGGCAAAGAACTGTAGACTTCATACTGGGAAACCAAAGAACTGGCAACCTGGCACAAGTATGAAAGTAAGTTAAAGTTGTCATCCTTCAAGCAGTCAGGCGACAGGATCTCAAAATCTTGCTACTAGCTCCGAAGTCAAGCTCAGAGAAGCCTGCAAAAACGACTTCCAGCCTGCACCCAACGCCCACAATTAATTTACTCGAACGATAAAAGAAACACTACTCTAGCTAGAAACTTCTTGCTAGTAGCTAGCAGCCTCAAGCAATATTGAACCCCTCGTCGAACAAACACCACCATGAAGTCTCGCATGGCGTTGACGATCCTGAACTTTACCTTTCCCGTGGCGGCTCAGCCAACTCCAGCGCCATTTGCTCCCTGCGACTTGCTGCCGCTTCCCGCTTCTTTGCTCCCGTCGCAATCTCGCATCTACCGCGTGGCAGTCCTGGCGTTTCGGGGGGTTGACACCGCGCAAGAGCAATGGAGTCTTTTGTTTGGGGACTACTTGACGGCCACGGCTGGGAAGAGGTTTGATCCACCCGTGTCATTTGAAATGGTGCCGGTGCCGTTTGGCTTGGAGCGAGAGCCTGTCGACGAGTTCATCCAGGGCGGCTATGACTTTGTCTATGCCAATCCTAGCATGTTCAGTTGTGTCGACAGTGAAGTCGGAATGAACACTCTGGTCAGTGTCATTTCCAAGCGCAAGGTCAACGGACAAGTCTACTCCTTGACAGAGTTTGGTGGAGTCATCTTCACGTGGGCGGGGAATGACCAAATCAACAAGGTAGAAGACTTGGCAGAAAAACGGTTGGGGCTGGCCAACATTGCTGGGTTGGGAAGGTACGTGTAAAGTGCACACAAGTCTGATACTAGCTAGTATGTAGCACTGCGTCATGTGCTTGCTGGCTACCTCCTAGCTGGCTAGCTAGAAAGTACATGTCATTGTACATGGACACGCCAACTAACCCTTCATGTTTTGCTTCCTTCCTTCTATTCTATTCAATCTATACGTACACGCATGTACAGTGGGCAGATGCAGTTTCGAGAAATGATCAAGAACGGTCTTCACCATTTGCAAGACCCCAAGCAACTCATCTTTTACGGAAACCAAAACAAAGTCGTACAGGCTGTCTTAAACGGGGACGTCGATATTGGCTTTGTCCGAACAGATCAATTGGAACGTTTCATTGATCCCGCCACCAATGAACCTCTCGACCAATCCAAAATCAAGATTGTCGGACCCCAACAGAACCTTCTCGCCGATGGAAGCCCCTTTCCCTTTGCCGCATCCACGCAAGATCTATATCCAGAATGGGCCCTCGCGAGCTTTCCCAGTGTCGGAAAAGACATTGAGCGAGAAGTCCAGCACAGTTTGATGGATCTGACGCTACATGCTGCGGCTGCCAAGCCTCTCGTTGAATGTTATGAGGATCGCAACTGCACGTCGTTGCTGTTGGATGACGACAACAGGGCAACCTGCCAACAAGAGTGCTTTCGTCAAGCCCATCCTTGGGGGCATCAGACCTGCGAAGCGGATGCTGATACGACACTCCTCGCAGACTTGGCACAGACTGCCGGAAACTTTGCAGGGTGGAGAACGCCCCTGTCGTACATGTCCATTCGAAATATGCAACAAGAGATTGGTTTTATTCAGCATCGCCAGGATGGGACCTTTCAGTGTCTGCGGGGAGACTCGTTGGCCGATTCCGTTGTCTGTCCATTGGAGCATTTCAAAAAGTCGGTCGACGAAATTGCGACGGGGTGCGAGGATCTGGGCATGCCATGTTATGGGTTCTCCTGCATGTGCAAGCCATGTGTCAAATCCTACGACGTCGATGTCTTTCCTCTGATGATGATGCCGGCATCCACGAACTCGACCAATCAACAACAAGTTGGATGCGGCAAGTTCGATGTGTGCGGCGTAGTCCAACAGAACCACAAACGTACCTTCCGAGCAGTGGACAATCGTAAGCGACACAACACGTCCTTTGCGGTGCTACTTCACGCGGGTGGGGACAGTCAAGAATATCACATGAAGCAAAATGACACCTATGCCTACGAATTTGAATTCGATGCCACAGACAGCAAGGTTGGCTATCTGATAATGGAGATCAGTGTGCTCGAGGATGGCGAATGGAAACAGGTATCACAGAGTCCTTTTCGACTGGAAGTGGTGCCGCCTGATTGCCAGGCAGAGACTGGAGACAGTGGGCGTGTGGCAGATGCCAACGGGAATTGCATTTGCGATAACTCCACCATTGAGCTTCCTTCGGGATGCATGCCGCTGGGAGTGTTCATACCCGCAGTCATGGTTCCAATTATACTGGCAGCTGCGGCAGGCATGTTCTGCTACTTGTGGCGCAAACGACAACAAGAAGACCTGGTTTGGCAAATTGCTTCGAAAGAGCTTTGCTTTGATTCGCCGCCGAATGTCCTTGGGAGGGGACGATTTGGGATGGTATACCTCGGCACCTTCAGAGGCACCGAAGTTGCGGTCAAGAAGCTGCTAGATCCTGACCAGGTTGACCAAACTGCACACAGGTCCATGGGAGTGCGTGAGGTAGGAAAGCTCATCTCTCTCGCAGGTGTGAAGACGGGTGATGTGGAAACGTTTCCAGACGAAGATGCGTCCCAGACAGAGCATGAAGGGAAAGTAGGTATCAGGTCTTGCTTGTTTATTCCGCCCCAAAGTAGTCACGGCTCTGGCAAAATGAACACCACTTTGGGTAGCTCCCGGAAGCAACAGGCAAGTTTGAAGTCAGAAATGAGACTGCTCTCAAAGCTTCGACACCCAAATGTGGTGACCATCATGGGATGCACCCAGGACATGAGGCTTGTTATGGAATACATGGAATTGGGCTCGATGAGTGATGTTTTGCGCAGTCCAACAATGGTCGTTGATGACGGCAAAGTACTCGGGATGGTGCAAGACGTTGCAAAGGGGTTGCGCTTTTTGCACGCAACAAATATTATTCACGGAGATCTCAAAGCTCAGGTACGAAACCTTACATGGTTTCCATGATTTTGTGGATTCAGTTTTGGAACGCTAATTTACTCAATGTCTCTTCGTCTCCGAAATTCCAGAACGTCTTGGTTGATGCCAAGTTTCGGGCCAAGGTGAGTCATTTCAAACCAGTGTTTTTGACAATTCGCCTCATATGGCAATTCTAATCCGTCCTTGGTTGGATTCTTCAGGTTGCGGACTTTGGCTTATCCAAGCATCCGAGACGTCGTCGAGGAAAGGGGGCATCTGGCACTCCCTTTTGGATGGCAGTAAGTTAGAATCGGTTCTGTTTGTGAGGGCGGCAGTTCACATCTGACCTCGTTCGTATTCTTTTCGAACAACCTTATGCCATACAGCCCGAGCTTCTTCGAGGAACAAGTGGCAATACGACGATGTCCGACATCTACTCCTTTGGAGTTTTCCTTTTTGAAGCATACAAACGGCAATACCCATACCAGGGAGAAGATCCCAACGAAGTGCTCCGCAAGATTATTGATCCCCTCGTCAACAAATGTCCATCCATTCCTTCGCGTTGTCCCATGCAGGTTGCTGGTTTAATGGAGGCTTGCTTCGAAGAGCCTGAAGGGCGTCCCACGGCCAGCGAAATCGATGAGAAACTTGCAAGTATCACCCAAGATGGCGGCAGAGGTCAAGCATTGCTCTGGGAGCTGTTCCCAAGACATGTTGCAGCTGCGATTCGAGACGGGCGGACGGTGGAGCCTGAAACCCACGAGAATGTTTCGGTTCTTGTCAGCAACATCGTGGGACATGAAACCCTTGAGTCTACCCTCTCCCCAACAAAGCATTCCAATTTGCTAGACCGTTTGTATAGCAAGCTTGAAAACCTTTGTGATCTCCACAACGTTTTCAGGCTGGTGACAGGGGATGATGGCTTCATGTGCGCCACAAACTTGGCGGAGGAGCAACATGATCACGTCCGTTCCATTGCTGCATTTGCTACAGATGCGCTCAAGGCAGCCGCATGTACTTTAGTTGATGAAGGAGACCCATCCAAAGGTTACGTTAGCATACGGATTGGAATTTCTTCTGGCACGGTGGTGTCTCATGTGGTTGGATCAAGAACTCCCCGATACTCAATCTTTGGCCAACCTGTCAACATCGCAACCAAATTGGAGAGCTCGGCTGTCCCAGGACGAGCACAATGTTCTGAGGTGTCTGCTGATCTCCTTAAGGAGCAAGACCCAGAGGCTGATCTGTTTCTTCACGGAACGGTACCAATTGATGGGGGAAATGAGATTGTATCATATTGGATTGGGGAGCCCATCGTACCTGGCTCCGAGCCTGTTGCGGCAGCGCCAGAAAGTGGTGTCTCCAACAAGGGTTTGGGGAGTCTGATTGAATGGAACGTGGACGTGTTGGCTCGTGTCCTTCGAGAGATTGTTGCAGCCAGACACACACACCATGGCAATACGACACAAACAGACTTCTCCCACTTGGCCGCAGCAAGTGAGGCAGGGACTATTATTGATGAAGTAGAAGAAGTCGTATCCCTTCCCAAGTTCAATGTCGATACTGTACGACGCATGAAGGAACGACAGGGTGCGGCCCTTCCTCCTGATGTAATGCTGCAACTACGAGCCTTCGTCACTGAGATCGCACAGATGTATGACAACGACGTCCCATTTCACAACTTCCAGGTGGGTACAGTGCTATCATTTATTTCAATGTTAATCCTTTTGTTCGGTGCCTAACCTTTTGATTATTGTATCCCATGCAGCACGCAAGTCATGTCACTCTCTCGGTGGTTAGGCTGCTAACGCGAATCAAGGCTGTGCCAATGGAAGGGCAGGGCGCAACCAACCGAGACAACGAGGAACAGAGCAACATGTCTCTCCACGAGTGTTCATTCGGTATTGCGTCGGATCCAGTCACTCAACTTGCTATCATCTTCAGGTACGTCCAAGAGATTTTGCTCCTCCATGTGATGCTTCAGGAAACGGTGCTCAGCTCTGTGTTTGCAACTTCAGTGCATTGATCCATGACACGGCACACCAAGGTGTCCCGAATACGCAGTTGGTGAAGGAGAACCAGGAAATCGCGGCCAGATACAAAGGTCGAAGTAAGTAGGGCAAAGTTGTCAATGGCTGCCTGACTTTGCTTTCTCTTCCAACCTTTATCTCACCATGCAACAACACAAAACTGTGATGACGACGACGAAGGTGTTGCTGAGCAGAACTCGGTGGCGTTGGCTTGGAATTTGTTTATGAACCCCAAGTTCAGCGAGTTGCGTCACACCATTGCGCAAACAGAGGATGAAATCACCCGCTTTCGACAGCTGGTAATCAATTGTGTCATGGCGGTGAGTTCCGTGCAGCCGAAGTTCCTTTGCTCTCTCCTTATCTTGTTGTCCAAGAATAGCGGCATCTGACAATCTTTCTGTTCTCACGTTTCTTCATCCCATGTAGACGGATATCGTCGACAAGGCGCTCAAGCAACTCCGCAACAATCGATGGGACACTGCTTTCAGTGGGCAAATTGCAGAAGAAGAGGAGAAGGCAGTCAACAGGAAAGCCACGATTGTGGTAAGTGCCTCCTGTACCTGGTTGTTTCTCTCTCCTACATGTGTCTACGATGCTCACTGCTTGAACCTTTTTCTTTTCAGATTGAGCACATCATACAGGCAAGCGACATTGGACATACAGTAAGTCGGCAAGCTGCTGGTTTTCCTTTCGAAAACGAGACTTTGTGGGGTGCCTTTGGTTCACGTATTTTTGCCTTGTTCTTCGTTTTCAGATGCAGCAGTGGCATGTGTACAGAAAATGGTAAGTCAGCTATTGAGTAATCGTTTTGCGGTTGGTTCCGACACAGTTTACTCAAAGCAGTTACATCTCTTCTGATGTACACAGGAATGAGCGCTTCTTCCAAGAGTGCTACAAAGCCTACAAGGAAGGGAGAGCAGAGAAGGACCCAAGCAAAGGGTGGTATAAAGGAGAAATTGGTGAGAGCAAACTTGGCGGGAGCAACTGCCTTCGACGACTCACGGACCCCCTCAGTGATTTCATGCTTCTGACCACTTTTCTTGCTTGGCTTGCTAACCATGGCAGGTTTCTTTGATTTTTACATCATTCCCCTTGCGAAGAAGCTGCAAGAGAGTGGCGTCTTTGGGGTGTACGGAGATGAGTATGTCAAAAATGCTCAGGCGAATAGAGAAGAATGGGTCAAGTGTGGGGAGCATGCTTTGGCGGAGATGATGGAAAAGCAGAACAAGGGAAGACAAGGTGGTGGCACCGGTTCCGTATCCATGAAGCGCGTGTGAAGCGAAGGGACTAGTGAGGATAGTGAGGGTACGGCACGGCAGCATCCAACATGGCATTCCTCAGCAACTATACGGTAGTCTTAAGAGCCAGGTGCATTCACATCCAGCAACGAGATTATATGATGATTGTTTGGGGCTGATAGTATACTGCTTAGTCAGAATAGAAGGTCGCCATGCTGGTGGTGCTCTTTCACAAGGTTGTATTTTGACCAACGGCAGGGAACACAATCACAACCACACAGGGAACTCCATCACAAACTGTTGCATGGTTTTCCGCCACCAGCAGTTTGCAACCCTCATTGCTACAGCACTTGTATTCTGTGAGATTTGCTGCCGCTTTTAGAGGAATTCTGCCTGGGAGGCAGGGGTGTCTTGTACACATCCTACGCTCAACTCCAGCAGTTGCCAGTTTACGATCTTTGATCGTACGGAATCTCCTGTAGCCACAGTAGACAAGAGGATGGATAAGGTTCTCGACGACCAGATCCAAGGTCTATCCAAGCCCTCACTTTCAATTAGTTTTCCTGTCTTTCTAATCTCACAATTCTAAACTCTAGATAATCAAAACAATCAAACAATCAAAAGATATCTGCCTAGCTTTTAGCTTCGTCGTGAAGCTCATTGAGCAGGTCTCCCGCGGGAGGCCTGGAAGTGTGATATCATAGATTATAGCAGAGAATCTACGTACTCCACGATCCAATTCCAGAACGCGTGGAAACTTCAGCTAGTAGCTGTCTAGTAGCGTGGAAGCTCTCCACGCCAGCTAAATATCTAGAGCGATGTTTCATCGACAACCTAGTATGACTAGCAGACATGAGAACTCTGTCTCAATGACTATTCGCGAAAGACTACGTCATGAGTTGAACTCAAACCTTATCTAGGATCGAGTCGCGAATAAGGCTAAGAGCCGTGTATTGCATTCGCCCCCTGACAGCGGTCACAGAAGGCACGACAGCAGTCGGACAAGGAGAACATATGATTTAAAGTGCTGGGGCACTCTCCGGAGGTTGGATGTAGACATGTGCAGCGCACGATGGCAATCCTACAAGGGGATCAAGCCTTGTATGGGTGTAGATACCTTATGTTTCAATTCTGGTAGACTGTGCCGCCATTAGCGGTAGCATGTCGGAGCTGTACAGTGTCATTGTCATTGACTCGGTCTATGTTGTAAGGACCTTTGTACTTTGGCTGACCGTACTTGCGGTGCTGATACTGTTGAATCATCACAGTATCGTTGGCATTGTATTGATGAGGTTAGTAGGGAACGATCAGCCAGGAAGCAAAGCAAGCTGCCATGAATTGCATGAACAATCATTGGGACTCGCAATGGAACTCACCCTCTTGTTTATGTGGCATGCATCCTTGGCAGCAGTTTTCTGCGCAACACATTGTGGGCCTGCAGCTGCTCGCTGCATCGCATGGGTTGTTTTGTGGGTTGATTGGTAAATGCCAAGCTTATTCTCCCATTTCTTGAGCAAATCAAACTGCTGTGGATCCTTCAACATCTCACTAAACTTCTTGCAGTAGTCACTAAACTTATTAGTCAATTCGGGCCACATGCCTTTAGTGATCATCTTCTTGGTTTTCTTCTTTTTTTCTTTGATACCGTTGTTTTGGTTCTTCTGCTGTAGGCTCAGGTTGTGAACGATGTTGTCTTTTTTTGCTGCCACGTCGATTAAGGTGGCTGCCGTTGCTGCCTCGCAGCACCATTGCTCTGGTCCAAGGAATTTTCAGGAATACTTATCTTGGGATTTCTTCAGCTTGGGACACATAGCGAAAAGGCCCACTGGTAGAAGAAACGGAGCGCACCAATGGCTGTCGCCTTGGGATACTTGGCAACTTGACCCAATTGAGGGACCTTTTTCAAAGGCCAACTGAATGCGTGTCATGGTTAGAATGTCGACATCTTGTATACTCTCAGGACCGGCTTGATTCATCAAGTCTATATGAAAGGTGTAGAAGCAGTAGAATGCAACACTGAGTGAGTTCATTAGTTCAATACAATAAATGTGGCCGGGGCACTTACATCTCTTTAGGTAGTCGCGGAAAGGGGATTTCTTGTTGTTCACGGTGACATCCCTGGCCTCTTGTGGTATCTTAGAAACCAATGGCCGGAGCTCCATGCGGAAAACACTGTCAGTCACACCCAATGCAGTCTCAATGATTGGATCAATGATGTAATCCATGTAACCCTCCATTGTAGAGTTAAAGAACCGGAAACCAGCCGGAAAAATACTCTTCTGGAGGAACCTGGCAGACCAGAGAAGTATGTGATATACTTAGTTTGCATCATGTCGAACAAAACAGCAATGGGATGCATGGATGTCACTACTTACTCGACAACCTTCACTCTAAGGTATTTGCAGTTCTCGGCTGTTTGGAAATCCCTGTACCCACCTCTGGCCTCAATACGGACTGCCAAATTTGGCCTGTCCCGCTATCAGTTCCAGTGCAACTCTTCTCGTTTTCTTGCAACCGGGCTTCATAAAGATTGTGGAAGATTCTTTCCATGGCATGGGGTGACACAATTTTGTTCAGATCCTCCATTTTCTTTCTCAAATCTGCAGTGCCTCGTCCTTCGCTCAAATCCTTTATCCTGCAGCGATAAACTTGAGCTTGATAAGCCCAATAATTGCCTCCACTCTCACCGAGCAAGAAACACATTTTACAGAAGTTACTGGATTAACAGTCAGCCCTACTTAGTGATTCCCTCGGTCATCCACAGTAGAGCCAAGGTGTGGAGGCTTGTAGTTCGATCCCCAGTCAAGTACTGTACTTCTGGTAGTAGTATGGGATTCTCACTTCCACCTCCACAAAACTCACATGTCGGCATGGCGCTAGTAAGTATGCTCTAGTTCAATAGCCCATAAGTACTCTCATGCATTCTACAAGTCTGTGGTTCCTACACTACAGGGCTAGAGAGTCCCGACACATAATTAGCAAGGTTGCCCCGTGATTAACCCCCTGCTCCGATAGCATCCACACAGTTCCGGGGAAGTGTAGTCTTAATTCCTCGTAACTCGTACCACAATCTTTGTTAAGACTTGGGGGGAGAAGTTCACCTCCAATCGGTGAGATCAGTCAAGTCTCACTCATAAATAGTATATGACGTTCTGCTTAGATAATACCGTAGACTATGGGGGAGTACCCTTCGCCAGATATCTAGTGACCAACATCTAAGTCCTTCAGAATGGCTCTCTATGCAACAGTTCGTGAGTTAAGAGAAGAACACGTACTAGTATGCCCAACTTCCGTACTAGTACTCGACAGTCAGTTCGCCCGAAGAACACAGTCTTCACCACGTATGTAAATATCACTCGCAAACACTCGTTCCACCATAGTCCCAGGAATTCTTCACCGTTCCTGGGGGAGTGAATACTGCATAGTGAAAGCGTTACAGTTCCTCCCACGACTCAGAGTATCCGTGAGTAGATTGGGTCATGTTTTATGAGTCAACACGATGGAACAGAGAACGCTGGCAAGAACACGTTCTCAACGAAACCAAAGGACACGGTAAATTGGAGTATTCGACAGGAGTAAAGCATCCTGCCAACGAACCGTTTCCCGCAAATACCACGTTGACTTCCGTATCAACTACCACGATGTATTGATCCAACACGCTACAACTAGCGTTACTGATCGCATCAATCAAAGCTCACAACACAGATTATGAATTACTAAGAAGCGAACTTTGCATTTACCTTGCACTCGTCTTGAATAGTTGCAGTTGATCTCGTCGGGTGGTAGCTACCTCTACAAGATCCCTCTATTCAAGTAGTATTTCCCCACGTTAGTAGATTAACTAGTCGCAGTTACGCACTGCCACACCTTCATCAAGATGGCCGATGAAGCAGCCAAGCTCAAGCATGTCCTATGCACCCTATGCGGCGAAGATGCTTCCACCCCAGGGTACACTGCATCTCAACATGCGCATCGCACTGTCTGAACAAGGAATCGACGGAATGGATGGATCTCCTACTTCTCACACCAAAGATGAATTATGGATCTCCAAGCTTCCAACGACACCAACGGCAATGCAGACCAGTACTCTCAACAGGAAGAAACTACTGCTCGCGCGATACAGATGTATCACAATTGGTCGTCCAGGAGGAAGGCACCCATCCGCGTCGTAACACTACGGCCGACGCACTCGACGCTTTCAGAGTTGGCTCTTCCAGCCACACGGCGAAATCGTCCATGCAACAAATGAGACGCAGCGATGCACGATGACCGATGGGGAACGTGCAATCGCACTTTGGAAAGAACAATAAGCCCGTCCGCTCAAAGTTCAGAGAGTTTCGCGATGAATCAGTCTTCATCAAATGGAGGAAGAATTTTCTCAACACGCTCAAGTCTCAAGGTCTCTCCAACCTCATTGATTCTGATTCACGGTCACAACGTCGAACTAGACGAGAAAAAACGAGAATGGATGTACAAGACCTTCGAAGACATCTTCCTAAAGCACAGGCAAGATCTGTCGTCCTTGCCAACGAAACCAGCAGGACAACTCGCGCGATCTGGAAGGCAATTGACGATATTACTCCAAGTCCATGTTCGCACCCTGCGCTCGGTATAAGATTTCGTGTTATCTCACCTCGCCGATATCGCAGAAGGCACTGGAGAGGGTCCCAAGCTGGTTTCATCTCCAACTTCCTCGAACATTTTCGGCAGTACAATGAGATCAGCGATGAGCCATACACTGAACAACAGGGGCACGTTTCTTGGAACAGCTCAATCTCCAAGGCACCAAATCTCGCTCCCGTACGACGTCTCGCAATGCAGACAAGAAAGCTGCAGGCGACACTCCCAGTATACTCTCGACAGTACCGAGCGGCCCTTTTCGAGCAAGCACAACTCCATGACAATGCAAATCATGCGACTCTACACGCTCTCGAAGCAACGCCCGTCTCGCACTACCAACACGAAATTCCTTTCGAGATGGTACAGCGGAAACCTGTCGACACCTATGAGGCATTCGCCCATGATATGGTACACCGTGGAAGTCCTATTGCAAGCTCATCAAACAGACACCGTGGTCCAGCAAGGTATGATGAACGCACCACATGGCGGTCGTTGTCCAAGTCGGATCAAGAGGCATGGAATAATATCTCCGAGCAGGGCAGAAGAGCATTCTTGATACACGGCTGACCTAGCTGTTCGACGTAGTCACCACAACTCCTGGGCAATCACGCCCTATCCCGCTCAGTCAACCTCTCACGACTCCTCGACGTGGGCAGCACCACGCCAGAGCAGGCAACATAGAAGTGTCCTCGCACAAAACAAGTCCAACAAGACGGACACTGACCTATTGCAGCTCGCGTGCAACAAGAGCATTCAACGCCAACGTCCTTGCGGTGATATCGCGTCGTCCTATCACAGTCGACCATTACGGCTACACGCGAGGTACGATTCAACGAGGTTGATCGCTCTCCATACGAGTCTACTCCACGAGATGTTGTTCAGCGGAGCAGGGATTGACCCTGATTGGCAACCTTCGTATATTTCTCTGATGATCCGAGGACAGCTAAACACAAAACTCTCGTGCGATACGACGACACAATTGAACCTCCTCGACGTACCCAAACGATGCGGATCCTCCAATCCCGCACTCGATGATGGATGAAACAATCCTTCCTTCCGAATGATCAGGCTTCCTCACAGTTTGCTTACGGAACTCCCAATACGATGCTATTGTATACGAATCCAACAGCAAATACAAGAGGATATGAAGGGTACCAAACCTTCGAACCGCAAGTTTGTGCGATGAACCCATCGATCTCTGGACACGTCGGCGCTCTCCTCAGCCATGGAAGCACAGCTAGAACCTACTGACACCTCCTGTGATTGGCACACTCATGGCTCCACCAAACCATCAGTTCAGCAACCTGGAGATACTACTCTTCTTCGTCAACGCTAAGCTGCCACCAAGCTTGCAGCACAGTTCTTGGCCAACCTTACAGCGGGAAGAAGTACCCGTCACAGAAGCACCTATTGCGGAGAAACCCGCTGTTGAACCGGATTCGCTAGCGCTCCAACCGATATTCCCAACTCCAAACTCGACCCTTCTTCCGATGTTGGAGCCGATATCGACACTGACCTCAGTTTCGCGACACCAAACGAGGCTGACTTCCCGGAAGACCCATCCATGCGCCACATCAAAGGCACCCATGGAATCCGCAAGGCTGTCCGACAACGCCGAGTGCTCAGACAGACTCCTGCTGCGCTCGCACCTGCAACAGCAATGGCATCCTCTGCCGCGGTCCCTACAACCACGCCGGTCTCCGACGGCACTCCAGATTCCTCTGGGTTTGTTACTGTCACCTCTTCCAAATCTCGAGGCCGAAAGGGCAAGTCCAAAAAGAAGGAACCGTCCAAGACGACCACAGGCACCCTTGGATCAATCTGCAACCTCATGTCACCGCCCGGTTACAGACAGGACCTGCTCTCATGCAGCAGCCAATCTGAATCCAGGAGCTCCGACAGTTCCTACCGCCCCTCCGATGTATCACAACAGTATCACACTGGAGATGCATCCAACTCCTTCGCTGCTCTTCAAGACTCCGACGACGAGCAGGATTTTTCATCAGGCCGGAACAGACACTATCTCTCTCTTTTCCCCTCTCTCCC
>CAICTM010001328.1:0-31678 GCA_903772945.1 Seminavis robusta | reverse complement strand
GCGAACACCCACATAAACGACTCAGTTGCTTGGGCCCTCGGGCTCGATTCGTACCAGCGTTGACAAAGGTCCTCCGGACCAGATAGGTAGTCTGCCTAAAACTAGTACTTTTTATATATACCTCTCACGCCACCACGGTGTTGACCATCTTCTGGTCCGAAAGTAGCGGACCGACGCAGAGGCTAGCTCCATCAATACCCATAGCACTCCCTCGCCGAGGCGGTCCGGTAGATTCCACTGGCAACCATGTCAACCGACGACGAGATAGAGAGATCTTTTGTTGCCGTGGCGACAAGTGAATGCACTCGAGGAAAGTGGATACCACTCACATATTGGGTCCACAAAGTAACACGGCATCTCGGCAATGGAGAAAACCTTACCGCGAAGAGTCTGAAAGGTGTGTTAGTCAGCAGGAATGCAATCCGTAGAGACTTCAGAAGCCACCAAGACCAGATAAGATATGGCAGCATCACTTACATCGATTTAGCTGATCGGAAGATGAAGATAAGTGGCAAACGGAAGAGCGTCAACTTCCTTTGTGTAGCCACCGACGACTCCAAGGCCGAAAACCTTGAAGAAAAAAAACCAAAGCGAGGTACACGAGTTCTTTGCAAAGCGATGGGATGAGTACTGCCGATGGAAGAGCTTTGTGACGAACAAACTGGTTGTTGACACCAGCCAACCAAATACGAAAAGTGCAGTAGTAACACCAACCGAAACAGATCCCATACGGACTGTCAAGAATGATATAAATCACGAGAGCAATCGAGATGTTAGAGACTTGCTGGAAACGATTATTGATCCAGACCAACTGCTGGATAATCCAAACTTACTTAAATTCGACATTGACCTTGACAGCTTTAGAGCAAGGGTACAGATCATTGGCATTCGCCTACAGAAGAAGGCGAATGATAGAAGAAACGCGACATTTGCCGACAACCAGGATGACGATTTGAGCCAACTGGTGAATAAGGACAAATTCGCGCCATTCCTGGATAGGTTCTGTTGTCCTTTGCGGAAGTCCTCTATCCAGAGCTTTCTTCATGTAGCATTACAGATAAATGAACAAGCCCATACGGCAAGCATACTCCAACTGCAGAAGTGGGGTGGCAGCAAAGGACTTGGTCTTCACCTTGTGCCTGTGATTCCAGCAGATTCAATGCATTCTTTAACGAAGAATGCAAAGAAATATCTTCCAACGCTGTACAATGCCATGGTCTATGGTAACAGTCTGAGAAGGAGAGACGTCTGCTTTTCACTCGTAAGACTGCACAACGAAACCGAACCTGAAGCGTTTATAGATGCCGTTCGAACTTCAAACATACCTTTGCGTAGGATGGACCCTCACAGACAGATCGCAATGTGTCAGCAGCTCAATCTAACGTATGAGAAAGTGCGTGGGATGAGAGCTTTCTTCATGCAAGACGGGTGCAACATTCTAAATCCAGAATGGAGAATGAGGAAGTTGGAAGCAAACGTTGCCGTCAAACCTACCTTGCTTCAGTTTCGGGAACAAAAGTCAAATAAGACCGGTTGGGTTCGATCAGCTGAGGACGTTATCAGGAATGAGATCAAGACCGAGACCACGCTAGCAGATGATTGTGTGCACGTCATTCTTTCCGCCGATCATGGACAAGGAGCATTTCGCGTCCACATATCGATACTCTTCATTGCAGGCAAAAGAGTCCGTCGAGAGTGCCATGAACTGATTGGGTCCATCAACTGCAAGAAGGATACCAGGGAGGTTCTAATATCGAGTGGAATTGCAAAAGCTGTCAATGATTCCTTGAAAAGCCTCGCGGAGAATCCTGGAGCGCTTCCAATCGACTTTGTGACTGGAGACTTGGCCTTTTATGCCCTTGCTCTTGGCAAGGAAAACATGTCTGGCCAACACTGTTGGAAGTGCCAGCTAATGTTGCGTCAATTCCAGAAGGACCCTACAAAGAAAGGCAGAATGTGGACACTCAAATTGATGAGAACAAGATACAGAAAACTGGAGAGCAAACAGCTGAAGAGGAGTAAACCAATAGAACAGAAGGGGATCGTGACGTTACCGCTCTTTGATTGCGTCCAGCCAAAGAATTATTTGCCACCTCCTCTCCATTCTGTTGTTCTCCTGACAAACACACCCTACGATTACTTGCAGAAGATAGTCTGGTATCGGCTTGAAAATATTCCAGTCAATCTGCTGGAAGCAAGATTTGCGAGAGCAGATGCTGAACTGGAGTCCGAAGAGAAAAGGAAGGATCTGTTGGACGCCGAGGAGCATTTTAATGAAATGTACAATGTCATGACAGAGCTTGTTGGGAATCCAAACCTCCAATTTGAAGATGAGGATCACGAAGCAGATTATATCCGTCATGAAGAACACCTCAATCTGGCAAGGGCTTGGTTGGAAGAGGCGGAAGCTGCCAACAAGAAGGCTACCACCAAACTGTCAGCGAAAAAGAAGGCACTCTCAATGTTAGAGAAAAACAAAAAGGAATATGGTCGAACATGTCAATCACTCTGGATGGTGATCCAGAGGAAACTTGACAAGGAATACAATGTGCACATCTCTTCTTACCACGGTGGAGCAATGGAGGGCAATGAATGCCGACGGCTCCTCCGTCATGCCGTCCCAATTATGGACGACATTCAAAAGATTTTGTTAGATCACCTCAGCAGCTTGTCGGAGGATGAGAGAAAAGAGTTCAAAGCCAATGCTTCTGAAGTGGAGCTCTTTTGTGAAGGCTTCAAAAGGCTATTCCAATACATGGACGTGATAGCACACTACTGCTACCAGCCGTATGGGTCCATGACCGATGGGGATGTTCAAAATGCGCACAAAGCAATCGATTTGGCAACTTCCTTGTGGCTCCGACTGATGCCAACCATTCCAATGAAAGTGCACTCATGGCAACACCTTAAGGAGGCATTGGAGAGGCTCAGAGGGATGAAGAGTCACATGGAGGAGGTGATGGAAAGGTGTCACCAACAAGGGAAGAGGGATGACTCACGGCTCAAGTGCTATCGAGATGATTTCAAAAAAGCGCTCAATATTCTTCGACATGCCGCCACTGGCAAGAAGAAGGAAGTGCAGCAGAAGCTAGAGGAGACCATGGAAGCGAAGAGGAAGAGAGGCAGTAAGAGGAAGAAATCAGAGCTTGACCACGAAAAGGAAAAGGAAAAGCGATTGATTTACCTCAAATTGATCACCGAATTGCTACCTCTGGACAAAGACTATCCACGGCTTCAAGCCCTGCTGAAGCTGTACCGCAAAGACCACCACGACCAACTGCAATGCCAACCAGTTACAGAGCAAGAAGAAGTGGCAGCGGAAGAGACGGAAGAGTAGCGGTAAGGGGCAATCATTGTCATCGTCGAATAAATATATTTTGCTCCATGGTTTGAATGGTTCCGATCGACTTTCGGCAGTCGTCGGTGCACTGTTTGAAATTTCTGACTGAAACCCTATCCCCAAGGAAGGCACGGTTTAAGCCTTATTGCTGCGTAATGAAGACAGTGCAGATCAAATGTAGTATCGATTAACAATATTATAAAACAGCAGACTGTCTTTATTTCCGCTCTAGTCAGGGATGGGATCAGCGGTGCGTACCGTACCGGTAGCCCCTAGTCCATGCATGGAACTAGCTACTCCACCAAGGAATGCGGCCATCTATCTAGACCCAAATGATTATACAAGAGATTGATTCTATTGCTTTGACTAAATAATTACTAGAGGAAAGAATCACAGGATCAAATAATCATAGTTGGGATAGGAAGAATGCCAGCCGTGTTGGGACAATACCGGTAGCAGCTCGTACGGACGGAGCAGAAGCTCCGGTTGTTGTCATTTACGTGCGATCAATGCAAGCATCATTCACCACACCGGACGCAAAGATTACCGCTTCGGCAAACACCATGGATGAGCCTTTTTTACCATTCCAAGGCATTGTGATTGTCATCATGTCGTATCCTTCTGCATTGCCACTGCGGAGCCTGACGATGGTCTTGACAGCTTTTGTCCTTGTGTTGGGGCTAATCAACTTCTTGGGTAACTCCACACGCCATTCGTCATCGGGGGGCAAGTTGATAACCATCATGTTTCTGTTGGTCTTATCATTGAGGATTACAACACGAAATAGCAACGTGTTGCCAAACCTTTGCAGAGTGACCGGTCCACAGTATTGGGTGCACTTTTCGCAGCCATCAACCATAACCTGCACAGTTGCTACCGACTCTGCAGTGGCATCCTTTTGATCATCAGAGGCCGTGACTGCTGCTACAACTTGCCAGGAGTTCATGGTTGGACGATGGTGGCTTGTCGGCTTGTTGACGGTCGACTTGTGGGCCGAGCTTTTGGGCTTAGCAGCAGTTTCTTGTAGCATGTTGGCTCGGCTCGTACTGTGGATTATCCAGTACTTGAGTTGCTTCGATTCGATTCAAATCAAACCAAATCCCATTGCATTGGATTGAGCGCCAGACCAATGCCATCGGATTGGCGCCAAACCAAGGATTTGGTGTGAAGATACTCCGGAGCTCTTCTTTGCTTTGGCTCACCAGTCAGTCTCACAACCTGCAATCGAGCAGCAGCTGAAGCCATCATGTCGAACTCCTCGGACTATGAAGAACAACCAGACTACCCTGTGGAGTTCTACAACAAGGAAATGTTGCTCCATCTCTTTTATGATGATGGTATGCCGGACAGTCACACTTCCATGTCGACTCTCATCCAAAACAAGATCAAGCCACTCACTGAGAAGGCTCAGAAGTGGCTCACCCATGAGGTCAACAGATCCATCATGATGGGCAAGGACTGCACTCTTGTCTCCACCATTGGCGGGAAGTATTATTGGGTGGCTAATGAGTTTAAAGAGTGGGCGAAAAAGCTGGCTCTTCATCATGGTGTTCTCCGTGTTGTGACATCTTCCAACAACTGCGTTGTGTTGCTCACCAAAAAGAAAACTGTTGTCACCATCCTCATCTATGGAAACAACAGGTTCGATCTCCACAAGCCCGCTCCCAAGGTCATCGAGGCTCCCAAGAAGAAGGCCGCTCCAGCGAAGAGGACTCCTCATCCCAAGAAGAGGTTTGCGTCCAAGCGCATCGAGGAGGAGGCAGATGATGATAGTTTCGAGGAAGACTATGAGCTCTCCCAGCAAACCACTCCCCTCAAGGCCTTCTACAACTATAAAGGCAAGTAGCTGTCCAGTAGCAGCATGTTAATCTGCCTGTGGCAGCGGTGGATGGTGACGGCAGGTGCATCATGGTGAGTGTATTGTTACTCGATCGAAACTACGGAAACTCCGCTCCCACCGAAGAAATCGAATAATTCGGCTGAATCCGAATCGAATCCAAGTATCCGATAATATCAGACTTAGGCAAAAAGTAGCCGTTTAACTCTTAAAAGAATTATGTGAAATATTTACGTAGAATCTACGAGAGAATGGGTCCGCATCTGCTTGAACGACAGTGCTTGCACCCATCGGTTCATTTGGTTCGTGGTTGCCCTGTAAAACACATGTTCCCTGAAAGCTTATTTCCGCTGTAAAACACTTTTCAGTTCGGACGAAACTCCTTGTACAGTAGGGTTAAATATTGATTGTTTTTACCTCATCTACCTGCATCCCAAAGCTGTCGCTGGACATCTTATGCAAAGTTGGACTCTGCCCTTCAATCTTCAATCCCTTGGCAATGGAGATGTACATGTAGGCTTGTAGCTATTGCAGATGTAGCTATTGCAGATGTAACTTTACTTAACAACACAAGCTTCCTAATGTCAATTTGTTAGTTTCCCTTGGGTTGTGCAGCATTGACACGAATGATTCGTCCATCCAATTCGCAACCATCAGTAGCATCAATTGCGGCTTCAGCTGCTTCCTTGTCCATTGTGACGAATCCAAAGCCACGAGATCCACCTCGTTCGGGGTCTTCGGGCATGTAACAATCGTATACTTCACCAAACTCCGAAAAGAGGTCTCCGAGAGTCTCGGGCACTGTGTAAAAGGAAAGGTTTCCAATGTAAAGCTTTTGTCGCTCTGCGTGATTCGATGATGTAGACAGACACAGAGTGGAACAGACAATGAATAAATACATGAATGAAAGATCAGCACAAGAAAAAGCTAGGAACACTCGATCAAGCAAGCCAAGTTCTTTCATCACTTACGGTTCCTGGCCTTCTTGGCTCCCTGTGGCAAGGGTTCGCTGACTACTAGCGTTCGCTCGTTGTACTCGATCCCATTCAATTCTTCAATAGCTTGTTGCGCCACTTCCTTATCTACGGTGACAAATGCAAAGCCACGAGGCGCTCCAGTTTCAGGATTCATGGGTAGGTAGCAATCGGTCACTTTGCCGTATTTGGAAAACAATTCGCTGATATCCTCTTGGCTTGACTCGAAAGGCAGGTTGCCCACATAGAGCTTTTGTGTGCCATCGTCTGTAGATGGTATCATTGGAGTATTCAGAAAGGTCAAGACAGAGAAGTGGAGACATGAAAAATTGTAAATGGATTGAGTCAACAAAAAACTCTTCCGATTAAAAAAAATAGCAAGCATTCATGTACGTGTACTAACCAGTCTTTCTCGCCTGTTTCTTGGCTTTATCTTTTGGTAAGGACGGGTTGACTCTGAGTGTCCTTCCGTTAAACTCAGACCCATTGAGATTATCAATGGCAGCCTGACATTCTTCTTGAGATGCCATGTCCACAAAACCAAAGCCTTTGGATAGACCAGTGTCATCGTTTTTGGGGATGCTGACAAGCTTAACGTCTCCATGCTGACTAAACAATTCCAACAATGCGTCATTGTTTGTGTCTGCAGGGGCGAAATCAAGGAAAGGAACAGCATGTCAGCACAACGGCGTACACACATACATTGCAAACACTTCAGAATAGGATCAGAAGATGAGGGTATCGCCACGTACCAAAGGGCATGTTACCCACGAAGACAGTGTGTCGCTCGGCCTCTTCTTTTGGTGCTTCTGCTTCCCCACTTTCTTCTGCAACTGGAGCATCTTCCGAGGCATCTGCTGCAGATTCAGTCACATCGTCGCTGACATCGGCAAAAACACAGACTCCAGCGGATTGTTTGCGAAAAACGTTGGAAGGCGTTCGTAGAGGTCCCACGACAAATCCTTGGGTATCCTGGCTCAGGCAGATCAAAGCCGCAAGCACCAAGAGATATTGATTCGACATTGTCATGCTTTAACTAATCTTTAGAAGTTCTCAGAAACAAGATGTTGCGACCAAATATTATATGTCGCTATTCTGGCTGGCTAGCACAAACCTTTTGCAGCGACAGGTTGATCAGTTGGTTCTCTCTGTTGGGTGGATGTGGCTGCAAGTTCTGCGGTGGTATCAGGATATCAGGCTGTACCATAGTTGTGATTGGGTGACACCAAACGTCACTGTTTCATCTCCACGTGTCAAACCCAAACTGCTGGCTTATTTTACATGAATGAGATGATTGATTCGATTCGATTCGGAACACGCACCACGCACTTCCTCGCTCCGACAGAGTCTTCCCATCGCATCATCGCGGGCATCATTGGGACAGATTATCATTTCGCTTCTATTGCTCATTTTCCTCGGCATGTTGCTCGAATAAAAAGGACCACTATTAAAATAGCTAGCTAGCCAGCAAGCCAGAATTATCAAAGAGGAAATATAACCATCGATTTGGCTTGGAGCGAGACACAGCAACAAGAAAACAAAAATGGGAAAACCAAAATTCAAGTGAGTCGAGTCCAATCTGTGGTCGGTGAATCTCTTTTTGTCATTTCTATGACTGACCTCCGGCTTCTTTCTTTGTTTCCGATTAGCCCAATCAATGATTTCCTCTCTGGTGCCATTATGGCCGCCACTTCGGTACCTCAACTAGTAAGCTATGCCGAATTGGTCGGCTATGCGAGTTACCGCGGTTTGCAGACGGCAGGGCCACCCCTCTTTGCCTATGGACTCACCACCGGATCTCCCTTCATGTCTGCTGGAGTTACCAGCATTACGGCATTAATGTGCAAGTCCGATCTGGATGGGGAGGCGTATGTCGCGCAGCACGGAGAAGAAGCATACGTGACATTGGTAGCACAATATTCTCTCTGTGTCGGCTTGGCATCTGTTTTCTTGGCCCTTGTAGGATTTGGAAAACTCGCCAAGGGAGTACCCAAACCAGTGAGGACGGGATTCAAATGGGGATGTGCCGTTGGTGTGTTTCTGTCGGCAATGCCCAATGGAATATTCGCACAAGGATCGGGTCAACTCAAGACATTGGCCAAGAGTTCTTCCATTGCCAGACAAGTGGCCGAATTCAAATCATTGGCCCCAGGAGCCGTGTCGGTAACCAATCTACTATATGCCATGACCATACCGTTCGAGTGGGGACTGGCTTCGACTATTCTCTTTGTATTCGGCACTGCCTTTGTCGTGCAATCCAAAAACTTTATGCCCAAATTTCTTCCACCAGGAACCGAAGTGATTTTGGTCACGGGCATTGCAACAGTCTACAGCATTCATTTCAACTATGACGGTTCTGTGGTCGGTGAAATCCCACAGGTAGACCCTGATGCTGGATTCTCGTTTCTGGATGGACGCATCAGAGTACCAGTGGAGTTTTTGGATCTCAAACAGCTCGTCATGGACATTCCAGAGACGCTGGTAGAAAGGTTTGGTGGATACCTCATGCTGGCCACATCAGCAACTCTATTTGCAGCAGTTAATTTCCTCTCCATTATGGGAATTGCTTCCGGTTTTGAGGCTGAAAATGGCATCCCGTGGTCTGCAGAGAGAGAAATGGTGGCACAAGGTGTTGCCTGCGGGGTAGCTGCAGCGGTTGGCTCGGCCCCTGTGAGTGGAAGCATGAGCAGGTCGCTTGTCTCGGTAAGTCCATATCTGCCGTATTTATGCATGCGTTTCATGATGCAATCAGCCAGAAGAGGAATAAAATGCTTACTTTGCTTGTTTTGAAATATTCGCCCCAACCAATATCATTATCACAGCGAATGACTGGCACAACATCACAGCTATCCGCCTTGATAACGGCACTTGCCTGGATTTATCTTCTACCATACATGAGCATCATGAGTCCCTGTCCAAAAGCAGCCCTATCATCTATCATTATCAGTGCGGTACTGAAATCAGTTGTCATTCCTTCAGGTCTCTTGCAACTGAAGGGCATTGATTCATTCGTTGGATGGGGTACTGGAGTGGCAACTTTGTTGACGAGCCCTACAACTGGATTCGGCGCTGGCCTCGTGCTTGCCGCAGTTGCTGCAGTGCTGAGCCCAGCGCCAAAGGCAAAACAACAATAAGCAATATCACGCAACGAAGACATCCCATCACGTCCCGTCCGAACAGCTTGGTGAAACCGAGAGATTACAGGCGAACTGAACAAATGCTTTGATCGAATGGTTACCTGTGTTGGGCGGTAGCGACTTCTGAGTCATTGGAACGATACATACAATAGCTAGCTTACATTGATTCTTGCAATAGTACTATCTCACCAGGATATTCTCTGAGGGGTCATCTATCCTTGCCTGAATGAGACTTTCAGGTTCCCAGTCAACAATTACAGTGGATTGCCCCCGAACTTAAAACCTTCTCGTGGAATTGCCAGTTCCATGAAGTCCAAGGCACTCACTACTCGAGTTCCTCCCTTGATTGATCCCTCGGCCTCTCTGGCTGCTTGCTGTGTCATCCCTCCACTGTGGTTGAGGTGATTGAGAACAAGCAGATCAGCGTTGACAGCATCGGCAAATTCGCCGGCCATGGCAGCAGTCGAGTGTCCTCGCTTGAGGCCAAGCTTGGGTGAATACAAAACGTTAGCTTCATGACATTTTTCATGCTGTTGCATACGCCTTGAAAAAGACCGAAAACAATGCATTGTAAACCAACTCACCGAGCGTTTCTCTTCGTTCAGCATTGTTGCTTCGTGCAACAAGACATCAACATTCTGGCAGAGCCGAGCCATTGGCGGTGGAATTCCACAGGTGTCACCCAAAATAGCAACTTTGCGTGCTTTGAATGGGCTTTTCACGGTGATCTCCTCTGGTTTCACCTCTCGTTTTCCAGATTCATCCATTACAGCGAACCCATTCTTGAGTAGTTTAAACTTGACACCACTTTCCACTCCCAAACTCTCGGCTCGTTCCACATCAATCCTTGGCAAAGGCTGTTGCTCTTCTATGACATACCCAAATGTAGGCACATGAGGCACATGGTAAACCTCACCCGCTGTGATTTGATAGTCCATTGCGCGATTATCAGTTTCTCTGGTGATTTCTTGAAAGACCTTAACCTTCCAGAGTCCATCCTCGTCGCAACGAAGTGTCTTTCGAACGACATTATCGTGACGAAAGGCAGGAAATGATCCCGTCATTGCTCGTCGTTGCCAGTGGACGCGACATTGGCCTCCCACCAACTCAAATACCTCTACTGTGGTCCTTCCAAGGCTGCTATGGGTCAAAGCCAAGTTGGCTACTACAAAGTTGTAAAGACCTGGAAAAGTGGATTGTCGCTTTTGAGTGACGCTTGCAACTGTCCAATGCAAGCTAGCTAGCCAGCTAGACAAACAAGAACATTCATCTGGTGGATGCCGAGAGTGGCTACATACCTGGTGGGCCGTACACTTGTATCACAGAGTCTTCGTCCGGTGGACCAGCCTGGGCCACTGTTAGCAGCAGGCTGGGCAACCCCAGCACATGATCCGCATGTAAATGAGTGATAAAGAATCTGGAAAGCGTTTTCATTTTGACTATAGATTTTTTGACTTGTATTCGACTGCCTTCTCCCGCATCAAAGACCAACCCGTCTCCCGCTCCCAGACGCACGACCGTGCAGGCTGGCATTCGGTGCGTCGACGTCCCAGCTCCCGTTCCCAGAAGGTGTATATGGAATTGTGTATCCCATCGTTTGCGGTTATCCTTTGGTTCGTCCTCAGATGGCAGACACGACTTCACGTATGGAGCAACCGTTGCGTCAATATCAGCCCATTCATCCTCGGCAGTACCAGTGGCAAAAGCAGTGGTTCCGCTACCATTCGTGGTACCGGTATGATCGGTTGGGAAGGATGACGAGGAGGAAGCCAACCGCCGTTTTGGATGTCTACAGTTCCACCAGGATTGAGCGGCTGTGCAGTGAAAAGTTGAGACTCCTTCGGCAGTAATGATAAGCTTCGACAATCTACGTGCCGTCGCTGAAAGCGCCATGGTGATTGTGGTTTGGTAAAATAATGATGATGTGCATTGCTTGCTTCAGACGGGATTCGACTCGTGACTCATAACACTAACCCGTGGAAACCGGTCGCCCAACTGACCCGTGGCAGCGTGGCAGTGTTGTTGGATGGCAGAGGACCGAGGAAGGACCACTTTCACAGCAGAGCTGCAGCCGAAGCTACGTTTCGCTGTTGCCTCTGTTGTCGTTGTCGCCTGCGTCTTTTCAAAATCTTCCAAGGGCAGAGCCGCCCTCTATTCTATTTCTTATCCTATCAGTAACCATTGGGTGAGTATGGTGGAGTTAATGGCGTCGTTGTTGCCACAGGAGCAGCGCTGAAGGTGCCATGGTTGCTTTCGATTGAGATTCTTGGACCTTCCATTGGCGTGTCCATGGTCTGTCACGCGCACGATTCAATGGACTCATTCGATCCAAACAGCAAGCCACAGCTGCAGCACCACGCCACTGCTGTCGGCACTTCCGGATGTCCAACCTCATTATCCAAGCAATCACACTGATACCTCTGTGCCCTTGCCTCTTGTTGTGCAGGTTTTAACTAACGATTCGATAAAGAGGAGGTTCTTGGAGGGGCTCTTGTGGGGTCGTTTAACTCCTTTGGAGTCAAACTGTTATCCGCAGGGAGCTTTGCTGTCTCATTGCCTTTGTTGGTAGTTGGATCGATCGATCGACAATCTGCTTGGCACTGCTCCATTTCGTTCTCTGGTTCCGAGTGTGCGAGGATCACAGAGAAAGCATCCTTTGAAGAGGGCTCTTGTAGTAACCTCAGCGCCTCAAAGGTGAAGTCAACAACAATGGCGAGTGCCGCTACTATGGCGCCCCCTCATCCCGGTCCGGGCAAAAAGCCACCCCCGCCGCCGCCTCCCCCGAAAAAGAAAGCTTCGTCCCAGAAGAAACCACCACCTCCTCCTCCCCCTCCCAAAGCAGCCACCTCCGAAAGCTAAACCACCAACCAACAAGCGGCCAGCACCCTCTGCTACCTCTCAGTCGCCTGCGAAGCGCCGGCGCTGGGCTTCGCTTTCCATTCAAGCCCCTATCGTGCTCCGTGATGTGGAAGTGTTCGAAAGTAAGGGTCAGGTCGGAGAGGGCACTTATGGGTACGTTTGTTGCGTTGAGCTTAAGACGGTCCATTGTACAGCGAGCTAGCTTGCTAATTGGTCAATCTTGCCATTCATTCAATTGAATTGGATGAAAAGGAGCGTGTTTGTTGGACGTGACAAAAAGACCAACGAAATATCCGCTCTCAAGCGGATCAATACCAAGGCTGAAGTAAATGGGTTTCCCATCACAGCTCTGCGAGAGGTCAAAATCCTAAAGGCCCTACATCACCCAAACATTGTCAATCTGCAGGAAATTGTCACTTCCAAAGGTACGTTCCGTGCGTTGGGATGCTCGGCTGCTTTCGCTTCGTTGGGGATATTGGCATTATATAGTTTCGCGCGCAGCTCCACTTTTCACGAGTTGACGTGCAGTTCAACTTGCCTACATTGAATGTACTGTTCTATCACGGGGTATTTTGTAATACGTCAAGTACCTTGTATAAATCTTTTCGACAGATCACCCACTCACTCCTCTTGATTGGCTGTGTGTGCAATGTACCGTCGGCAATACAGATTCGGGAGCCATCCCAAAGAGCGTTTACATGGTGTTTGAGTATCTGGAATACGATTTGACTGGAATCCTGGAAACGCCAGAAATCCGTTTCACACTGGATCACATCAAATCATGGTCGCATCAGCTCTTGGCGGGCACGCATTACATGCACAAAAACAAAGTCATTCACAGGGACCTCAAGAGCTCCAATTTACTCATCAACCGACGCGGAGAGCTGAAGATTGCTGATTGGGGTCTTGCTCGTACTTGGAGCAGCGATAACAAACTCCTGACCCCCGTCGTGATCACGCTCTGGTACCGCCCCCCAGAAGTCTTGCTGGGAGACAGGGCTTATGGTCCTAAGATTGACATGTGGTCGGTTGGATGCATCATTGCAGAAATGTTCCGACGATCTGGCTTCCTCAAGGGCGCAAACGAGCCTACCCAGCTCGATCTGATCTTTCGCACATGCGGCCATCCTGTACAAGAAGAATGGCCCAACATTAAGAGTCGATGCCCCAAATGGAGGGAATTTGAACCTAAAGGAGATGAGCCTCGATTCCCCAACCGTCTCCGTGAAGCCCTGCGGTCTCGGTTGCCCAATCCAAAGTGGATGACGGACAAAGCAGCCGAGTTTATTGAGAAGCTCTTGATTCTCAACCCCGACAAGCGCTGGTCTGCCGAGCAAGCACTAGACGCAGATTTCTTCTTTGAGAATCCCATCGTGAAGTCAGCCGACAAGCTCAACATGAAATTTCCTATTGCTAGTGCACACGAGTGGGAGTGCCGCAAAAGAATCGAGGAGATGCAAAAAGCCAAAGCTAAACAAATTCAGGCTCAAAACGGCGGCCGCCGCACTTGATCCCCCACCGCACCTCTGCCGTACAACGGCTTCAATCAACAATTTATAAAAAACGAAACATACCGTGCCATTGGGTCTTCCAAAACGGCTGACCCAACCACCACGACGCAGAAAAATTACCCTACATGTCAATGTGATGCGCTGATTTCAGATATCGCTGCTGCATCCCCCCTTTCTGAACAACGAAAACTGGAGATTTTTAAGTGTTTTATTCCACAACAAAAGATAAAGATGATTTTTTCTCCAGTGGCTTTTTCTTCGTATTGGTACCTGTACTGTACCATGAACATCTTGGCTGTTTGCCGAGATTGGCTGCGCACCGTGGGAGTGCAGCGCAGAGTGAATTGCTTCGTTCAAGCACCCCGCGAAGGCGAAACCATATCCTAGCTAGCTCGTGACAATCCGTCGACGCCACAACGAAACAATGTGCGCTGACGGCGCTGCTGCTTCCGCGGGCGGCAAGGAGATCCAATCGCTGGGTCTACGATTATGTTGCAAACCTCGCATGAGGCCTCTCGAACTACGGTAGCTAGCTAGCAAGTCTCTCTCTATTAAAGAGCAACACTATTGTTTGGTAGTGGCAGGGATCGTTCCGGCACGGATGATGCCCACGAATGCCAGCAGCCGCCAGGAGCTCCTTGGTCGATGCACCTGGGTCGATGCACCTGCGAAAAAGCCAAGCCCGTGTAGCACTTCATCGAGGAATCTAATTGCAGCCTGGAAGCAAGAGACATTCCGCAAAGTTTTGCAGTCAGCAACGTAATCGCACAATCCATAAATCAACAACGCGTCACCGTGTGCTTACCTTGGCCTCCATTCGCCACCGCTCGATACTGCAAGTACAAACAATACAGGTGATTGCACTCATGTTAGAAGATTCCGGCGAGCAAAGCAAAAAGAAAGAAAATCAATTCACATCGTGGTCCAACAAAGGAGTTGTGTCGCTTACATAACGATTGTCACAGTATGTGGGTTTACCACCACTTTGTTGAGCGGCGACATCGGCGAGTTTGTCGTCTGCTCGTAGACGCTCAAGCATGGCTGGGTCATACTCATTAAAGAGCGGCTTTGCAGAGAGAGCAACATTGTAACCTATGCAGGACGCCACCCAAAGTCCTGCCGCACTGATGGTGAAAAGCTTCAGTCTATCCACAACTGGCTCCACCTTCTCTTCGTAGAGCAGTTCATCTCGGAGTTTTTCGGATGGACTCTTGGTTTCAAAGTCTCCGTCATACCAACCGGTTTCTTCGTATTCAATCACATTGCTGTTTAACCTAGAACCTACATATGACCATCCGCTGAAAATCCGCAGTAAGATCATCAAGGCGACAAACAAGTCGCCCACATTGGCAGCCGTGATCTTTTGCAATAGATAGCCTACAAGTAAGTAGAAATGCACGTTCCGTTTGAATGAAGCAGTGAGCAGTGGCATATCAACAACTGTAACTTTGTCCATACCCAGGTTAAAAGGTTTGGATTCCAGAACAAGCCCGAGCTTACTGACCATCCTGTGTAAAGGTTGCCCCTGCAATGGGATAACACCTTTTCAGAAGAAAGCAGAAGATGAGGGTGGGTGAATTCAATGCACGGCACGGTAAGTAATGTTTGGCAAGTAATGATTCGCTACACCCGACCACGACTTACACGGTGAAAAATAGAACCGAGTATACCGTCACCAGACGAGTGAGCAGCCCTTTGCTTCCGGTCTCGAGAGACGCCCACCCGAACATTGGTTGGCTGGTTACATCCAGGAATTCATTGACGGGTCGTTGGCCTGTTGCATAACCACAAATTAGCAGGATTCCATTGGGCAACCGTTAGTTCAATATCTGAAATACCCAGGCATTTGGTTATTTGGTTGTGTCGTAGAACATCTCTGTCTCAGGGTTAGCACTGACCTTCTGGCACTCCATCAGCCCCAAAACTAGTCTCTGGTCTTGGTGCGAATTCATCTTCTTGTGCCATGAAACGACAGGTCCGCTGGAGTCTATCGTTCAAAGGAGAACACACTTGAAAAGATTCTACAGTTCCAAAAGCGAACAATGACGCAGTTGCTGCGAGCAACAAAGTTGAAGACTTCATATTCATTTCAAGCACGAAAACCGACTGTAGTTTCTTCTTTGGGATGCTCTAGAGAAGCGGTTCAAAGGCCTTTCGTCCAACCAGTGTAGCTTTGATTGTCCGCTTGTTTTGGGGGACAGCGCGTAATACCATCGTCCCTGTTGGCGGCAGCGTGAAGAACGCTTTCTCGATATCTTGAGCATTGACCACGTCATTGTTTTTAAAAATGGCAATAATATTTTTGGGATGCAGGAAACTAAACTAGCTAAGGCCGTGATCCACAGGGAATAAGAAAAAATTCTGCTTGGGTAATTTTTTTTCGCGTGTCATCACAACTTCCGGTCTTACCTCACACCTCACCGACCATCGTTTATTCTCCACATTTTCCATAATATACAAATCTAACCACCCACAATGGCGCTACCTACATTCACCGTGACCTACGTGAGTTCCTCGTGCGAGCTTCTGTGATAGGCTGGCGTTGTTTTGGAGGTGCCTACAGAGCTGCTCCTGTTCATGCTCTGCGGCGCCGTGTTTTCAATTGCCACGTTCCGTTACGTTACATGTAATCGTGCTCTGACCTTCTTGCCTTCTTGCCTTCTTGCCGTACTCATCACTTTGACATGACAACGATCGACGAACAACAACAACAATCAACACAGAGTTTCAACTGAGACGGAGGGGACCAAGAGCTGCAGACGGCCATCTCTTGCGTCAAGGAGGTGTTCCCCGAAAGCAAGGTTGTTCCGAACGGGACGAACAATTATCCCATCAAAGTTATCGTAACAGCCGAGCACAACAAACAAAAGGTGCAGATCTGGAGCGGTCGCCAACAAGATCTGTTTCGAAAGAACGCATCCAAGCGCAAAAAGAGCATGGATCAAATCAAAAGCTCTCTCCAGGAGTACGCAGAAGATGTTGTCAACTAGCTAGCTAGACTAGCTAGATAGCCAGCCACAAGTGTAGCCATTGCTGGCGATTTTCCCGCGGTGAATCGGCCTCATCAGATGGAATGACGGAGATACAAGGAACAAGAGAACAGGCTCTTTGGAGCTGGACTTGTGTGCTTGTTTTTCCTGACAAAGAATCTGGAGGCCAATGATCCGTTGCTTGGAAGTGGTCACCATGTTTCACTACTAGCATTAATTCTAAGAATGATCCAGCTTTCAACTATATCTTGACATTCCGTCGTTCTGCTGCATCGTTAGTTGTGCCAGTTGAGTAGTGGATTGTTGGGTTTCATTGCCGTCCTTTTGCTGTTGGCTGTTGGTGTTGTTGTCTATGCCAGTGGCTTTCCATCCGCACCTAGCAGTCCTCCTCCTCCTCCTTTTTTGATACTTTGTCCATCCGCACCCAGCAATGTGGGTCCACCTCCAATTCCCGCAGATAGAATTTCCAGCAATTGAATCTTGAAAAAGAGTGTGGATCCTCCAGGGATACGTCCATCAGGTGTGCCCTCGTCGCCATAGGCTTGTTCTGGTGGGATGCCAATCATGGCGGTTTCTCCCTCGTGCATTTTCAAGACACCTTCTCTCCATCCAGGGACAACCCCATTCAATGGAAATGTTACTGGATCCTCACCAAGCGTCGAGTCAAAAATGGTGCCATCCGCCAATGTGCCGTGATAATGCACCTTGACCGTACTGGCTTGTGTGGGCCGTTGTCCACTTCCTGGTCCATCGGGACCGTGGTCTAGAATATCGACTCGGACCCCTGAATCTAGTTTGATGATTCCCTCCTTTTTCTCCATTTGAGCTAGCATGTCTCTTCCAGCTTGTTCGAGTTTGTCCTTTATTCTGTTGGCCCGTTCCGTGATGAGTCCATTGAGTTCTTTCCCTCGTTTGGATAGGAGTGCCTGTTGTTGTGATTCATCCATTCTACCGACCACACAATCCAACAATCCTTTGGCCACTTGGGCTAATTCTTCTCCATTTTCCACCACTGAAATAAATCAAAAATAACAAGAAAGAAGACATCATGTCGGTGATGGGTGATGGTGTTATTGTCAGGTCAACAAATTTTAAAATGGAAATAAACAACCACAAACAATCCATAATCTTACGTGGTCGAACATCCCCCAATTGTCTTGCCAAGTTGACTCCCAAGGCATACATGAGCTCTTCATGACTGTCTGGTTCCAGTTCCTTGACGCTACTAGTTTTTTCTCCTTCGTCCTCCTCTGCAGCCAGGAACCGGACTGTGGAAGAATCTCGCAGAAGACCGGGAATCCAGGTGGTGGTGGTCGATTTTTGCGGAAGAACCGAAAAAGCTCTGGATGATGGGACAGATCCCAAGATGGCAAGCGCCAAAGCACCAAACAAAACCTTGCTCATTGTTACTTCCTATTGTATTGTTGATGGTAATAGACGGTTGTTTTAAGAATGTACCAACAAGGTATAATCGTGGTGGAAAATAGCTAGAATCTCTGCATGAGAAACCGATTGTGATTTTGGGGATCCGAGCGCTTTCGTCACTGACGTATTTTCGTGCATTCCACGTGTAGCTGCCATGGAAGTGATGCCAAATCCATGTGCTGGCCATCGAATTCCTTTGGAAGCATCACACCAAGATCGCACAACCTATTGAGATAACGAGTGGAAGATGAGGAAAATGGCGCTGTCTCTAGCAACTATTGGATTTTTGCTCACTGCAAACCAATGTTGGGGCTTTCAGCCATTGCCTGCACTGCCCAATCGCTACCACAATCAATACACAAATAAACTATACCCACACCAAATCCAGCAAGTTCCTCCACCATTATTCTTTCACAAGAGTTCATCGTCCTCGCAACTGTTGGCAGCCAAGCGGAGATCCAATGCTGGCAGCGGCAACAGTAATAACAATAAGAAAAAGAACAGCAAGGGCACTGCACCCACCAAGTCCAAGAGCAAAGAAGCCAACCCTCCAAAGAAATCATCTGCAGCTGCATCCGATACCAACAACAACAACAACAATACCCAGGGCCGCCAACACCGAGCCCCACCATGGCAAGTCTTGAGTAAAAAAGATGCCAAAAAGAATGTCGCTGTGGAAAAACGACGAAGAGAACGAATCCAACAGGGTTTGCAACCGGAGGAAAAAGAACAACAACCACAACAAGTGGTTTCCAAGGCATTTCTAAGCCATGTCGAACGCAGTTTCTTATCCTGGAAACGATTCAATCCGTCGTCGGCATCCTCGGGGATGAAGTTTGTGGCTTCTGTTCTAGACCGACAATTGCCTCCTCGTATTGGAGTGCCAGAAATTGCCTTTCTCGGACGGTGAGTCGAGTCGAGTCTAGACTGTATGCCTATTTTATTCAAATACAACCGGGATATCTAAATTATGCTCTGTTTGGTCTTCCTTCTCTCTATTTTTATTTATTTATACAGCTCCAACGTGGGGAAAAGCAGTCTGCTCAATCGACTCTCGTCTTTTTCGAGAAAGCAAGCGGGGTTCAATGATGAAGCACGTGTCGGAAAGACCCCAGGCGCCACTGCCAGTGTCAATCTATACGCCTTTTACAACAAAAAGGAAAAACCCTTGTTGGGATTTGTAGACCTTCCTGGATTCGGATATGCAAAATTATCCAAGGATATTAAAGAATCCGTACAACAAACAGCCGAACGGTACTTGGACACGCGCAGAGAACTCGTCTTGGGAATATTGTTGGTCGATATTCGTCGTGTGCCCACGGAAGATGATCGCATCGTATTGGCGGCACTCTACGATATGGGAGTTCCCATTGTGGTGGTGGCCACCAAAGTCGACAAAATTTCCTCCAACAGTCTCGAACGACAATTACTCGATATTCGAAACGGGTTGGGATTGCCAGAAGGACAACCATTGTGTGTCAGTAGTGTCACCGGAGAAGGCACCAAGCAACTTTGGAATGTCATCATGGAGGGGGCAGAGATTGGAGTGGAAGAGTACCGAAACAAGTTCCACAGAGGGGAAGCAGAGGACGACCAACAACTGGACGCAACATTTAATGATGATGAGTCAGACGAAGTAGAGGAGGAGGAATCATATTACAGCCAGGGTTATGATTGGGTACAAAGTGAAGCCTATAGTCGGGACAGGAGGATGGAAGAAGACGATTACTATGAGCAGGAAGACGACGACAATTTTGACGACAACGGAAGCGATGAAAACACAGTGCCAATACAGAAAATATCCATCAAGGATTTGAGGCGAAAAGCCAGGAGATTGGAGCGTGACAACATGGTATGACGAACCAATCCACACAACACAACTCAATAAATTTTATTTTCGTTATTGCATGGTTGGAGGCAGGCAGTGTCTCTGCCGATCGCGCCTTTTACCAGTCCGCATCTCGCTACGAAGGACCATTTGAGGCCAAGCGCTCGGCTTGCGGTCGTCGTCTTTGGGCTCTTCTTTGCCTTCAGTCATGCCTCCAACACCGAAAGGATCTGGTAGGAAAGCTGACAGCTGCAACTCGGATCGGGTGCCCCGCCGGGAACGGTGGCTTAGCTCCTGTAAAATAGAAATCATCTCTTGGGTGGCTCCCTCCGAAGCGGCTTCGTGCAGTTTCAACTTTAATCTGTAGTCCGCAACTGCTGCAACCAACCGCGGTCGCAAACCTTCAATGGCCATTCCAGTGGGAATCCTCTTCACCAATTTTGCCAAATCGGCGCCTGACAATGCGGCCGCCTCCAAGAGAGAGCCAAACAAACGACCACCTTCATGAGTGAGGCAGTAATCAATCAGCGCTTTCCACAAACGGCTCGAGTACTTCGTGGTTCGCTGGGAAAACGATACGGCCAAAACCAAACTCTTTGTGCCCTTCATGTACAAGTCAAGCACCTGTTCTGCTTCTTCCTCGGTTTCATTTCCATACATTTCGATGCAAAAAGCCAATTCCAGAGCATACGTAGAGGAAAAGTCTACGCCTTCATCTTTGCTCCGTTCGGACTCAAGAGTCGTTCTGGCATCCGCAATTCGAATACCACCGAGGGGTAAAGTTGTCTAGCAGGAAGGGAGTTCGGGCAGCAAAGTGGCTCGTTAGTGACCAAGACGAACGAAGCGCAAAACAAGCATTCTTTGATACCAGACAAAACATCTCACCTTCAAAAACTGCAGCAGCCGCGTGGATGTGTTACTGACTTTGTACGCTTCGACTTGTGCACAAAACCATGCAGAATCTCTCTCTCGACCAGAATACTTGACATGCAGGTCAAAATCGAGCCGGTGCAGTTCGGTGACTGCTTGCGGGGGGTAAGCTGTGTTCGGGAAGCGCACATACACTTCAGGCTTTTGCAAGAACACAAGATGGAGGTACCAGTGCAGTATTGGTGGTCGTAGCTTCAGTTGACTTGCAACGAGATCCAAAGGAATAGTTCCCCTCCTCTCCTCGTTGGCACCCGTTGAGGGGCCATCTCCTGGCGAGCGCGTGTACTGTTGAATTTGAGGTGGTACACAGTGTTCAATCAAGAAGATTCCCATCTCACGAAAACCAACGAGCTGCAGTAGAGCGAAGAGCGGCGGGATCCCGTTCTCCCCCAAGAAGGTTTCGTCAAGAAGGCACTGATGGAGGTTGTGACCGTCGATCACATCGAGCAGGTACGTGTACGAGGCGCCACTTTCGGCTTTCCATGGTCTGTCCACTTCGCGGCCTCCAACAAGAGCCAAAAACTCGATAGCCCCCGCTTCGAAATCCGAGAGGGGGCGTGAAGAATGAAGGGCCCCAATGAAAAGAAAGCTTTTCAATGCAGCGTCATATCGACCTCGCATCATGTTTAACTTGGCCATTGCATCGAGGGCGGCGTGCGTATTCTTTCCTTTCATTGCATTGGCTTCGACAATTGAAACCTCATCAGACATCAGAATTGCGTTGCGGCTAACCATGTTCGCCACTGTGTCAATATCGAACAAAGCTTGTTTATCGTCGGGGTAACCATCTGATCTAATACTTGGTCCTCTGTGAGAGTCGTCCGCTGGAACGGGAAACCTCAGGTAGCCAGCCGAACTTTGCGTGTAGCGCCGAGCAAATCGAGCTTCAGCGTCGTCTGCAGCAACCTTGTCACCCCCTCCAATTCTTCCATTATTCTTGCAAAGCTTCACGTACTCCTTGAGAAAGCTAGTGGGTCCCCACCCAATCAACGTAAATAGAAATTGTCTCCGTGCGGCAATGATTTTTCTGGTGACATCATCATCTTGTGTTGCAGCCATGGCATTCATTTGCTCCAATTCTGCAAGCATAGTCTCGAGCACCTTTCCATACAATTCTTTGGGTAGTATAGGGTCTCGAACGGGAAGATGATCGCCCAAAATGAACATCGCTCCGGGTATGTTCTCAACCTCTTTTATCCACCGCTCCCAAAGCTGTATTTCGCCGCCAAACAGGACCGGCATCGCCCGAGCTGCTAGCTTTAGTCTCCTAATAGACAGGGCCTTTGTAGGTTGCTTATTGTCTTGGTCATTCGATTCGCTTGTGGGAATTCGCAAGAGCGACGAGAAGTATTCGTTGACCATATCAGAAAGCGAAGTTTTCCGTACTCTTCGCCTGTGACACAAAGCTCTCCGAAGAGCAAGAGCTCTCTTTCCAGATGCCAACGCGTGAGAGATCGAATCGTCGACGTCCCTCATGCGGGCAAGCACAACATCTGAAGTTGATGTGATAACCACCAGGGGAGGGGTTCCACTTGCACCTTGTTCTGTGGTGCCTTCGTCAGTGGTTGCTGGAAGGGGGCGAAATATGAACCCGTAGTCATCACTGTCGACACTACCTGTCTCATCATCGCCCCTTCTGCCAGGTGCAAGATGATGTATGTCCCCACCCAGATTTTCGTCCACAGAAAGCACGACTTCTCTCTCTCCGACGCCATCAAAAGTTTCCTTGAGACTCCACTTCAAGTGTGGATCCACAAAGGGTCGCAGAGTTTGACTCGTTTGGGTGAACAGACCCACAGGCATGTATTCATCGTCATCGAGGGGGTTTTCCTGAGCCGCGGCCTCGAATACGTCGTCCATGCGGGGCAAAGCAAAAGTGGAAAGCAGATTGTAGTCCGAGGCCGATTCCGTTGCAGCGTTGGCAGCAATCTGATTGGGCGATAACGACTGCTGATTGGCTGAAACATCTTTCAGCAAGGGCAAGATATTGGAAAAGGCAATTGACCCGTCCGCTTTGGCAATGATTTGAAGCTCTACATCGTTGGCGCCCATTTCCTCTTCCTCCTCGTCATCAGCTGGTGGAACCACCCCCAAAACCAATACGTGTTCGCTATCAAGAGGCACTACACCCGATGCAACACAGTCAAGTTCCCAGGCCATGGAACAGTCGACAGTTCGACGGCGAACGGAGGGTTGTTGTTGCGGCATTTCCAAACCCATCAATGGGTTGTCATTCTGGTTGGTGCCCTGTCCTTCTGAGGGTCGGTTGTGGTCTGTGATAGAAAGTCCCATCAAGCAATCTCCCCATGCCACCAGGAGATAGCTTTCTGTTTCGAAGCACAACGAAGGCCGCAGAGACGCCAGCGTTGGGTAGAGGGATGGTCGTGCTCCCGAGGGTCGATCAATGTGTGCAATTCTGGATAAGGTTTCAGTGTCAAAGAGGCGAATTCCGCTAGAGTACGAATGGAAGATGGATGTAAACAAAAGAAATTCACGTGAAAGGTGGTTAGGAACGAAAACAGATCAGTACAGTGCGACGTGTGCAAGAGCTCCATCTCACCTGGCATCCGCCCAAGCCGCAAGCGAGCCTCTCCATTCGATTGCCTCAATTCCCCGATGAAGGTTGCCCTCAATATGATAGGTCCCTTGATAAATGATGGCGTCAGTTCTTCTTTGGAACATGTAGCCCCGTTTTGTCAGGACGAGTCTGCCATCCAAAAATCCTGCCAAAATGGCCTTGTCTCTTCTTCCCCTCTTGTACGATGGATCGATAGCGATGCAAGTTGGGACGCCAAAGGATCTGGGATATGATATTCTCGAGAGTTGGATAGATGACGTCGCCAGCCGTGGCACCATGCTGGTGCTAGGGGAATCAGCAGGTAAGGCAACCTGATTTGGCATTGCAACAGAGTTCGACGAGGTACTGTTGTTGGGTGCAGCCGAAACACTCCCTGCGAAAGCCGACATGAAGCTAGAAAACACCCCCGCTTCAGCTGGTGGAGCCTGGTGCTGTGTCTGGGATGGTGGCATTGGCTGGGGAGTCGGTGGGTTGGTAGTAATGGTGTATTGAAATTCCCAGATGACGAGCATTCTACCTGCATCCATCGCAGCCAAGAATGTCCCACTGGAGTCCATGCTTAAGTCGATGATGGGTTCTGGTTGGTGACTAGCATCCCGAAGACGCAATTGATCAGGGTGGGCAATCGCCATTCCAGTTCTCGCGTCTACCAGGTCAATGGTACCATTGGCATGTCCCATTGCCACAACATAGTGTGGCTGTTGCGAGAGCAAGGGATCTCCCTGTGATATTTGAGGTGATTGTCGACTAGGACCGGGCGGATTGGAGGTTCGTTGGTCATTGGCTGATACAGACTCAGGACTGGAGGGTGCTGCTCCACTGTTACTCTGGGAAATTGAATCTTGCTGTGAGAAAATGACTTGTGCCATCACTGAGCAAGTGGCCGGCACAGCCAAGGTGTGACTCGAGGGATCGCCATTGTTTCCCTCGTTCCGCCGTCGAGGCAAGGAGCCAAACATGCGAGAGTATGATAAGTATGGCATCGATTCGTCCTCTTCTTCGGCATCACCATCCCAATCTCCATTACTACTGCCATCATCGGAGGAGGGAGATGTCATGTTCTCTTCCACATCGACATCCTCAGAACCGCCTTCTTCAGTCTCCTGACCATCCACTTTAACTTTAGCAGAGCTGCTCTTTTCATTATCTTCTTCCACCATGATTCTTTCTTGTGCCTATTGTTGTTGTTTCGTTGGTGCTATCGAATGAACATCCAGGTGTGAGGTGTCGGTTGGAGTGTTGGAGTGTCGACGGGATATACCGGTATGGGATCCACATCTGAAGGCTTTCGATCCGTTAATTATCCCTCACCCTACTGTTCAGGCACTTTGGAATTTCGACCTGGGTTGCCGCAAAATGATTGTCATTGTCCAAGTTGTGATGGTCAGGGCGAAATGACAACCATGGAGCCAACGCACCGGAATGTGCTCACCCGCTCCTGCGATGGGACATTTGGAAGTGTGACAAAATAGACTTCCATTGGGACCCTGGAACGCGCTCCAGGAGATTTTGAAATGGTCAGAAGAGAATGGATGCATGTGATAATTTTCATTTTGATCTACCGGTAGCTACGGTATTTAATAGAAGGTTTGGTTTCTGTAACCGGTAGAGCTTCGGATGCGAGATACGGTAGTTCACCAGTTGTGACATCATGAGAAATGCACAATTCGCCGTGCTGCAAGCTAAACACATACTTCAGCGTCGTAGGTACGGCTGTCGGTACAAGACTAAGTACGATGATTCAACGAAGGTTTCCGAGTCTGGTGCCAAATGACTGCTGCCAGGTTGATGTCGTACATACAAGACACCAGTTGCCAAAAGCGAAATGTTCATTTATCTAGAATTGATATCCAAATCCAACGCGGCTTTCTACCTCAGCCAACCGACCACAAGCAGCACACAAAGTAGCTATGATACAGCACAGCACGAAAACGCATGGTGCCTGCACAGTCTCAACCCGCCCACTCCTACCTCATTTATTTTGTCATCGTTCCGTTCAAGATTTGGCCATTCCATTCCAGCAGATCTAAAATTCTACTTCCAAGGAGTTCCCAGACCTCCAAAAGGGCCCTGCTGATCAGTAAAGTTTCCAAAAGCATTTTGGTTGGTTTGGCGCATGCTCTGCTGCTGTTGCTGCTGGCGTGGTTGTTGTTGTTGCTGCTGCCCGTATGGTTGATTATTGAAGGCGGGAGTTTGCTGCTGTTGTGGGGTCGTGACAGGAGCTGTCATTCCCAAGAAATCACTGTGCACATTGCTGGCTGCGGCTTGGCCTCCTCCATAAACGGGTGTATCCATATCCAACAGGCCACCAGAGGAAGGGGCAGGTGCCGGGTGATGGCCATCTAACAAATTTCCCGTGCTCGGTGGTGCTGAGATTGGCATGGTGGAAGAAGCTGGAGCAGCAGGTGAAGGAGTGCCAAAAATATCCAATGATGGTTCTGGGGCACGGGCGGGTGCTGGTTGCGGGGGAGGGGCGTGTTGTTGGGGTGGAGCCGAACTTGAGACGTTTCGGGTTGGAGCTGGGGCCGAATGGGAGTGAGGAATGGCTGGAGGCGCTGCTGATCCGGCATTGACAAAATCATCATCATCTTCATCGTCTTCTTCCTCCATGCCCAATCTGGTCACTTTTGCTACAATAGTGTTACGCCAAGTGGGAACAGGTGCAGTGTCCTTTACACAATCCATCCACACAGCCATTGCATCTTTGTCGCGGTCGCCGCCAGGAAACAGTGGGCTTTTGAAGCGGAAATGATACCGACCCGGCAACGGAAAAGCATCCCGGATCTGTCCAAGTGTTGGCGGAACCCCAGCATGCCTTGATTTTGCGGCGAGAAATACATTGGGATAAGCCTCCTCATCCCCATCTTCTGGGATAAAATAGCTATCAATGTACGAGAGACCGATGGTCGAGGTGAGTGAGCCAAACAGTGCTGACAATGCCAAGCAATAAATATTTCACCACAAATCACCACAAAACAAAATTCCATCCAAAAATCAACCAACAGGTTGCATTTCTATCTCAAATCACCACAGCAGCCAACCATCCAATTTTCAAAGATCGACGATGCCGTCAATCAGCCCATCGCGCACCCATTAAAAATGACCAACTTGACTCGACTCGACTCGGCACACACAAACAAAAACTTACCGAATTGTCGTCATTGTCAACTAATAGAATGCAGCTTGTAGTGCAATTGGCCAAAACAGGAACACAGAGCAGTGGTGATTGTGCTGCGCAGTCCACACAGCCTCGACTTGTCGGTCACTTCCGCACTTCTTTTTCGCTTCGTCGTGTTGGTTGTTTCGGGTTGTTTTCCGTCAGATGATTTTTTACCGTAGGTTGCGCCTCCGAAGATGCTCGAGCGCGGCCTTCGGCTCCTTCCAAGACTCACTCGACCATTGCTTAGTTATGAGCCAACTTAGCTGCTTGTAGCAAACCAAATCACCATGCGACGAAATGACGAGACTACCAACAGGCAAAACCGTGCCAGGTACAGGATGACTTTATACACCGCTGACAGGTGTCAAAATGTGAGCGTTTTGGACGGTTATGTTTCGGTTTTCGGAAATGGGAACCCAGAAGTGGTCATTTCGCGAATCCTGTTTTGAACTCACGGGTTCACAAAAAGAAAAGATTGAAGAAAATAAAATGAATTTTATCACCATGGCAACAGTGTTGACCAAATGGCTATTAGCTTTACCAATACATTCAGATTGCTAATGCTTTCAGAGGACTAGCACCCCAACACACTCACAGACACTCCCCTTGAAAAGCATTAGCTATCTCCAAGGTTTGTCTTGGAGCCTCTACAAAAAACCAGGCTTGGATTGCATTTTGTTGTCATTCTGCCATGCATTTCTCCATGGGAAAGGTGTTCCTGTCCTCACTCTCAGCACCCAACCTGCACTGTGGAGTCTGGTAGAGGAGTGGGTGGCTCTGCATGAAGACTGGAGCAAAGGTTCAAAGGAGAATTGTTGGCTTGATGGCCACAAACGCAACGGAGAAGATTTCCTGTTTGTTTGTTGTCGGTCAACCAGTCAATACAGTAGTAGTGTAGATGCCGCTTGTTCCTTTTGTAGTAGCACTAGAGCAGGAGCTTCCTTGTTGTGGGTCTGCCAGAAGAGTGTCGTCGCCGGAAGAAAGGTCGACTCCTCGTCGCCGGAAGAAGACTCGTCGTCTGCGGAAGAAGACAGAATTGATCCGTCGAACGGAAGACGCTTGTTGCCATCACTTGTTGTTCTAGTTGTAGTAGTGGCAGTAGTGGTAGTCGCTTTTTTTCATTAGCGGTAGAGGCGTCGTCGTTCCGTGGAAGAGGAGGCGTCATGGTCGCTGCTCCGTGGAAGAAGAAAGAAGTCATCGATCCATCGCCAACCGAATCGATCCGCCGAACGGCTGCCGCTGCCGCTGTCAACCAAACAAGAGGAGCCTGTCATGGTGGAGATGTTTACAAGAGGAGTAGCCGCTGTAAAGAGGAGATAGTACCATCTTGATAGACTCAATAGAGAGTAAAGATAGAGGTATCGAAATAACGAGTGGCTTGGATGGATGGATCGTGCAATCGACATTCTGAGTGATGTCAGTTGAGTTTAGGGATGGGGTTATTGGTCCTCTAAATCTTTTCACGGAAGGTTCCAGTTCGCATTGGAATGTCATACCAGGAGCGGGCTTGCGTTTGTCATGATAGTTTTGATTCAGCCTGTACTACAGGATGACTTTATACACCGCTGACAGGTGTCAAAATGTGAGCGTTTTGGACGGTTATTTTTCGGTTTTCATAAATGAAGACCCAGAAGTGGTCATTTCACGAATCCTCTATTGAAATGAATGTTCCTCACAAATGCAAGATTGAAGAAATAAAAATGAATTTTATCACCATGGCAACAGAGTTGACCAAATGGCCATTAGCTTTACCAATACATGGAGATAGCAAATCCTTTTCTAGAGCTAGCTCCCCAACACACTCACAGAGCCACCCCTCAAAAAGGATTTGCTATCTCCAAAGTTTCCTATGGAGCATCTCAGAAAAATCAGACTTGGATTCCATTTTGTTGTCACTCTGCCATGGATTTCTCTATGGAAAAGGTGCTCCAGTCCTCACTCTCAGCACTCAATCTGCACTATAGAGTCTGGTAGAGATGTGGGTGGCTTTGGATGACGACTGGAGCACCCATCACAAGTCATCAAAGGGAATTGTTGGGATGATGGCCACAAAATTGAACAGATTTTTGAGCAGATTTCATGTTTGTAACCAGTCAACAGCAGTAGTAGAGGAGCTGCCGCTTGTTGCTTTTGTAGTGCCACTAGCAGAGGCTTCTGCGTCGCGCCGTTCGTTCGCTTGCTCCAGGCATCATGGTCGCTTTGATTGATTGCTCCGTGAAAGAGGCTCCGTAGAAGTGGCCGATCGATCCGTCGTTTCGTGCCATTGTCGAGGCGTCGTTAGCCGTAGCCGCTTGTTGTTGTGGTAGTAGCGCTCCGTTCGTTCGCTCCGTTCGAAGAGGAGGTGTCATGGTCGCTCCGTGTCGCTCCGTGGAAGAAGAAGTCATCAGTCACCGATCGATCGAACGGAAGCTCCTGTCGATACGACGATCGGCCGCTACTGCTACCAACCAAACAAGAGGAGCCTGTCATGGTGGTGAGTAGTAGCCTTTGTTAAGAGGAGTAGCCGCTGTAAAGAAGAGGAGGAAGCATCATCTCGATAGAGCAAAGATAGAGGTATCGAACGAAATAATGAAAGATGTATGTACGAGTGGCTAGGATGGATCTGAGTGATGTCAGTTGAGATTAAGGTTAAGGCTATATATGTCCCCTAAGTCTTTTCGAGGAACGTTCCAAGAGGTTCCGGTTCGCATTCGCATGTCTTACCGGGAGCGGGCTTGCGTTTGTCTCGATAGTTTAGATTCAGCCTGTACCATACCGGCGGGACAACGTAGGCATTGGTGTTGCCCTTGCTACTGGAACCGGTACTCTACAGGCTGAATCTAAACTATCGAGACAAACGCAAGCCGCTCCGGTAGACATTCGAATGCGAACCGAACTTCGGAACGTTCCGTAAAAGCCTTAAGGGATATATTAGCCTTAACCTTAATCAATCTCAACTGACATCACTCGGATCGATCCAAGCCACTCGTACACTTCTTTCATTATTTCGATCATCGATACCTCTATCTTTGCTCTATCGATGATGCTTCCTCTCTTCTTTACAGCGGCTACTCTCTTAACAAAGGCTACTACTCACCACCATGACGGGCTCCTCTTGTTTGATTGGTAGCGGCAGCCGTTCGATCGTTCGAGGGATCGGTCGATGTTAGGAGCTTTCGTTCGACCGATCGATCTACTTCCGGTGAGCAATCTATCGATGCGACCATGACGCCTCCTCTTCCACAGAGCGACGGCTGCAACAGGCGGCTACTACTAGTACGACTTGCAACAGAGGGCTACTACTAGTACGACTTGCGGCGGCTTGCTACGGACGCCTTGGATTTGATTGATGCTGCGGAGCGGTGAAATGGCTTCTTTCGGTCGACGGAGGAGGTGACTGCTTCTGCGACTACTTCTTCTTAGTTAACAGAGCCTTTGACAATGCTACTACTACTGCAACAAGTGGCAGCTTCTCTACTACTGTGCTGAGTGGTCGATTGAAAACAAAAGACTGAATCTGCATTTTTTGGGGCCATCAAGCCAACAATCCTCTTTGAAACTTTGGGATGGGTCCTCCAGTCTTCATGCAAAGTCATCCACTCCTCTAACAGGCTCTACAGTGTAGATTGGGTGCTGCAAGTGAGGACAGGAGCACCTTTCCCATGGAGAAATCCATGGCAAAATGACAACAAAATGAATTCCAAGCCTGGTTTCTCTCAGAGGCTCCATGACAAACCTTGGAGATAGCTAATGCTTTTGAAGGGGAGTGTCTCTGAGTGTGTTGTGGAGCTAGTTCTCTGAAAGCATTAGCTATCTCAATGTATTGGTAAAGCTAATAGCCATTTGGTCAACACTGTTGCCATGGTGATAAAATTCAATTTTATTTTCTTCAATCTTTTCTTTTTGTGAACCCGTGAGTTCAAAACAGGATTCGCGAAATGACCACTTCTGGCTTTGTTTGGATCCATTCTTTTCAATGCAGGATTCGCAAAATGACCACTTCTGATAGAAATGACCGCTTTCGATTTCAGTTTGGCCAAAACGAGAATCCATTTTGACACCTGTCAGCGGTAAAAGAAGTCATCCTGTAGTATGCGCACCATGCATGTGAAAGCGGGATAGTTTTCCCATACATGCATCTCTCCTCTACCCCTACCGTAAAACGGGTGGTAAATTTTTTATGTTGGGGTGACTCGGCATATTGGTAGCTCTCTAGCTAGCTAGAATGGCTGCCAAGTTGCAATGCTTCGCCATTATGGCAAGTTCTGAAACAAAGAATCGAATCTTCTGGTGTCCTTTGAGGCTGTCTGTGGGGTCATCTTTGTGAGGAGATTGTCTATGGTAAACACCTCAGCAAGCTGACAAATCAAATGGCCTTCTGTACATCTCAGACAGGAGCAGAATAATATGCAGAGATGATTTCATTTATCTTTTGCTCAATGCCTCCAAAGGGTGGAGTCCAGGCAGGACCCATACTAGTATGATTACCCTGGGAAGACTCCGCAAAAACTCAGCCGAGATTGGGGACCAAACCTCATTTCAACCTGGTGTTATTAATCATTTTGTGAACTGACGTTTGTTGGGAGGAGCTTCGCGGCCATCAACATCCAACAGCCGTCCAAGATCGCGAAAGACATCCCATCACATCCATCGGCGCATCTTTTTTATCTTGTGGGAGTATTGGTAAAACTTTACTGTATAAGATCGCCCCCTTCCTCAGGTCAGCTATTACTTTGGTGCAGTTATTGGCTCTACCTTAAAATTAACAGAGCACATTCTTGTCTTTTCTGCTTTCGCCAGCTCACAAGGACATTGCTTTCTCGACGATTCCATTCGCATTGAAAGGATCTACCTCACAAACCCTACTTTCAAAGTTGGCAACCGACGAGTTCATCAACGGAGAGAGTTCGAATGAAAGCCTTTTCCTCTTTGATAATCCTTGCAGCAACACTATCACTTTGGTTTCAGAGTCACACAGCCGTCGCTCTCCGTCAACGTTCCACTGGCCTGCACAGGTGCCCATCTTGTCCTGGAACTTCCGGACCTACTGCGAAGCGATTGCCCAAACGTTTTTCAATACTCAGCCTTCGGGGAGGTGAAGAGGTCGAAACCAACCAAACATCTCTCTCT